>VZSV01000150.1:693279-706661 GCA_013398735.1 Nothocercus julius | reverse complement strand
TTGCACAACATATATACGTTTGTGAATCTGTTATCTCTACACTTGTTTTTTGTCATCTATACCAAAGCTTCCAGATAGTAGTGTTTATTCTTCTACTGAAAAGGTAGATGTCTTACCCTACCAAAAATAGGATACTTCAAGGCATATATAAATTCTAATTTTGAATAACATCCAAAAAAATGACAAGGGTCTCATCTATTAATTCTCTGGGTTCAAAACAGAATGAACTTGAAGATAAGACAGTTAGGAAACAGATAATGACAAAGTGTAATTTTAGGCTGGTGTAGATAATCTCTTTAGGCTCTGTCCATAGTCAGCAGAGTGAGATAGTCTCTTACAGAGGGTGATTCAGAGCAGAAACCTAATTTAGCTCCTTTGACTCACTCTCCTCAAAATGAATCAGCAGGCACTCTTGACCAATATTATGCCTGAAAATTGAAAATGCCTTTCCTATACCTGAGCACATATGACGCACTATTCCAAATCAGAAAGAAATTTATATTCTCTACAGAATTTATTGTAACCATTTAATATCATGTTTTCTTCTAGATATCACTGCTAAGTAAAGAAAGAGAAAAAGAAGCAGGATAAAAAGTATATATATATATATATATAAAAAAAAAGATTGTTAAACAGTTGGTCAGATCAGACTAAGACCTTATGGCCACAGAGGATAGAGGAAAAGTGGAACCAGGTATCTCTCTAAATGATGGAGTCTACTGAATCTGGATAGATACCATATTTAACCATCAATAAACCTTGGGGATGGTAAAAGCTGTGGATTTCTCTGTGAGCTTAGGTGATACCTGCTGTGCCATAAACTTGACTGGAAGATGGAACTAGTTCAAAATGTTAAATTCATATGGAAAAAAATCAGTCATACACAAAACCTTGTCAGGAGCAAAGGTGACAGAAAAATACCCACAGGTATCCTTTTCCACATCAGAATCTTAATATCTATTTTTTCCAGCAAGAGGAAAGGAAAGAGACATTCTTGCACTATATGAAACAGCAAGTGCTACCAAGAATGATATTACACATTTTTAGGCTTTAATGATTCACAGTTATATCAACCAGCTATGAAAACTGCATGTTAATTAGAACTGCTGACCTTGGAAAAACTCAACTGAGTAGACAGATTTCTCTGAAAGAAAGAAAATATTCTCTGAGTTGACTTGCATTATGTATCAGAAAGTAAACTTATTTGAGAGCTCAGTTTTGCAGTTCTTCAAATATATATTTGGTTATGTACTTGAAAAGGCAATTCCCTTTTAATTTTAATATAATAGCATTCAGCAAATGTATAAACATTTATATTTCACAGATTTTTATTTTCTTAACTTTAAGAGAAGACATTAAGACTTATACAAAACATTTCCATCAAACTTGTTTTATTTCATTTGCAGAGTGCTGCAAGTCACCTTACACAAAATACTAGGAATATCGAGTTTAGATAATATTTTACCAATGCATTTTACCATCTAACTGTAGTCTTATTTCCCCAAATGACTGAGAATAGTGCCAATCTATGTATTTAGATAAGTCTACAATATAGTAGTAATATTTTGTTATGCCTGCTGTATCTGAATTAGCTTTAAATGAGCTCAGTTGCTGCACTCAGGCTAACAATTGGCCCTAAAGCTCTAGGTAGACAATGCACACTAGTATCTGCTTTGCACTTTAGCAGCATAAATACAACCCACTGGCAGCAGCAACTGCATGCTAGGCATTCTTAGATTAAGCACCTGCTGGAATGGGGCATCATTATTTCAGCATTTTCGAAAATGGTGCCTCATCTATTTCAAATATGTTCTTCTTCATCCAGCACTCTTGCAAGTCATTTCAACATACATTTGTACACCCATCAACCACCTGTGCAGGGGCCTCTGTTCATTTCTCAAATCCATTCTCTGTTAGACTCACCACATCATTCTCCAGGCAATCTGCTCAGCATGAAACATGAGTGATACCTGTTGAATTTATCTTATGCAGGAGGAGAAAAAGCACTGTAGTTCTGCATTGCTACATCATAACATTTGTATGTGTGCCCCATAACATCTCATCTAGCAATGACCTTGCGTCATGTGGTCACATTCAGATAAACATCATCACACTATGATGCTGCATTTCAATGCAAATTCACCTCAGGAGGTCCAAAATAAAATGGTGATGTTTCTAGATATCCTGTAGCCTTGAAAAAGTTGATATAGAGCTTTAAAAAATGGGGCTGCACTGTAAATATTATCAAGTTCATTGATCTCATAACTAATATTGCTTTAGATAGTGAACAAGACATACAACAGCAGTTTATGGGAGTTTACTATTAGTTTAGGGAATAATATTTTGTTTATCTGTTTGATTTTTTGGCTCAGTAATGATCAGGAGCCTAATAAAATAAGCCAGACTATTGACCAAACAGCAGTCAGCTCAAACAATTTGAATGACTTGCTTACCACAGATCCATTTTCCTGCTGATGGTTTAAGCTTTGTTCTTAGTTTAATGTGAGTCTAGACATAAAATCAGGGCAGAGGCTTATTCCAAGTATTTTGAGACTTATTCCAAGTCTCTGCTTATATTTGTCTGTCAGGTTAGCCTGGCAGAAATGTTACAGATAATGTCCAACAAAAACAAACAGAGAAGAGACAGTTTTGTGCCTAAAAGGGAAGACTCCAAAGACCCTGGAAATCAATAAATATAGGATCTAATATAGGATCTAGCATGTGTCATAATAAACTGAAGGAAAATTATCTCCCTATTGCCAGTATGATATTTCCTTAAATAGCACTATTAAACTGATTTTCACACCAGATTTTCACAGAGAGATGGGGAGACTTTCACAGAGACCATGGTCAGTTCATAGAAGGCTATATACAATGAATGTCCTTGAACTAAACTTACTATGCTAAGATTGTTTCAGCCATTTAGAGAGCCCCAAATCACATTGTTCCATGCTATGTGTGCTGCACCTTTAGCACAAATGCAAAAGCTATCACTAGTTCAGACAAGCATCCTCTAGAGCTATGTAAAAGCCACTTCCCTTGGCGCCTCGGAACACTATGGTAACACAAAGCAAGGAAAAGGGGTATGTTCTCCTATTGTCTTACTGTGATTTGCGTCAGATAAGTAGGGATTCATAGTATCTTTTTCCAAATAAAACATTTTTTAGAACAAGGGGAAGGTAATCATCTTTCCATACTTTCCAAAGGTTCCTGCAGTTACCTGTAGGTAACTATGGACTACATGGCAGAAGTGACCCTTGAACCTATACGCTAGTCAGTCCTGTAAAAAATTTCTCTGCTACTAAACATACTTAGCCAGACACTCGAGTTTACCAGATATTTCTTTTTTTTTTTTTTTTTCTAAACAGAAACTTAAGGATTTTTTTCCTACTCTTTCAAGAACAACTGTAAAAACTGACAGTCAGGCAAATGCACGCAAGCATAAATAGTTAATGTTTAGAGCCAGACACCAAAGGGAATTGAAAACGTAGAAAGATTTGTATATGGACAGAAACTGAAAATACTAGACTCTTTCATTTACAGATTAAGTCAAAAAGAGGGTATGACAAAGATACAGGAAAGAAAAAGTTAAAGAGAAAACAAATCAGGATATACTGGTGCTGTCTCATAACACTGAGTCAAAGAGAATTTTCCAAGGAATAAAAAGGTGAAGAACTGAAAAGTTAAAGATATTTCTTATGTGCCTCAGGCCTGTGGAACTCACTGTTATTAGCTTAAATCTAATAACATTTGACAGAATAGAAACCATAGAAGAATTAACCAAAGGGCATAACCCCGTGGCCCATAGGCTAAATTACAACCTCACTTCTCACAGGGCAAAAAAAGAAGTTTGCCTAATTTTTTTTTCCCTGAAAATTGTGAAAATAATTGTTGCCATAAACAGGTTATTGGTTAGAAGGTTATAAGTCTGCTTTGCAATGACTGCATTGCGGTCTCACCAGTAAGAGAGGCAAAGGACAAGCAGGAGTAGAAGTATTTTACTTTAAAATTACAGCCAGCTTGTTTACAGCTGTGGAAAATAGAGGTGTATCACATAGAATGTCTTCACACTTACTCTTTGGATTACACAGCTTTTAACATATGTTAAGGTCTATTTCTTCTCTATGGGATGTTGGATGAAAGTGTCAGAAACAGGTATTCAGGCACTGAAATTTTCATTAAAAAGCTGTCATGCCCATATGTGCTTAAAATTAGAACACAAAATACAGTCTGAGTAATTCATTTGAGAAAAAGTATGAAAGAGAAGGTGTCGAGAACATTTACTGATAAGTTCAGGGTTTTTCTTAAGTGATGCAATTATCAAAGTAGCTGAGATGATGATGAACACCCTCTGGATAGAAAGTTTGCCGGCATAGATATGATCACTGCTTACAACCAAACGATGTGTCCAGAGATGAGACCACTCTGTGGACACGTTTATGAAAGAAGGAAAAAGAATGAAACAGCCAAAACAGCATTCATTATGGAGGCTGCTGACCTCAGTACGGGTAATGCATACAAACTGTAGTTTGCACATCAGCTTGACTAACAAAACCTGTAAGAGAAGTCTTATATGATCTTCTGCACAGCCATAATCCTCAAACCTTTCATTTGAGCAGAAACAAGGGGAGAAGGAGATGAGAAGTTTGGTTTTCAGAAAAGATTTCTTGTCCTTGCACGAGCATCAATTCAAAAATGAAACTTTTTAAACCCATTTCTATTCTCATCTGTCTTTTCTCACCCACGCCCCTCCTTCCAAAGATCCCATTGGGAGTATTTCTCTGGTTTAAAAGTTGCCTTCTGGAGTAGTTACTAGTCCAGCTACAGCTTGCAAAAATGGTCAGAGATTATTAATTCCCCAGAACCACTGCTGTAATTAGCAGCTGCTGTTCTCATCATGCACTAAACAAAGATTGTGCTCACTACATCAAATCAAACTCATTCTTTTAAAGGAAAGAATTGGACTTATTAGCAACTCAAAAAAATCTCCTAGTGTTCAGTCTAAATGTTCTAGGCTCTCAAAGTTGCACTTAATTGTCACTGACCAGAAGGTCACACCATCTCCCTGATATTCTGGGGTCATTTGAAACTGGCGCAGAGAGCTGGCAGCACTTGTGTGGCACGCTAATGAAGGATGCTGACTCTTTCTAAGCAAGTGGGGCAGAAGAGAGTATCCTTGCAGGCTTATGAGCACTTATGGTCACTGTCAGCCTGCCAGGGGCATGTCCCACCAAAGCTCTGGACTTAATGAAGTCACAGCATTTTCTGGACTTCTGCAGTTATTAAAATGTTCACTGCCCAGGAGGAATATAGAAATCTGCTGCTAATGTAGGTCATTCAGGGGACCCACATTCCCATTCCCAATTACCCTTAAGTGGGATAAGAATGGGTATAATTAGCTGACATAGTAGGCTGAGTGATACTTTCTCCACTTCCCTCACTCCCACAGACACTCCCCTCAACACTGCAGCACACATTTTTATTTTGTGATGCTATGTGCAAAATCAGTAGTATTTCTCCTGAGATTGCTGGTACATATGTCTCCATTTTAATTGGTTAGCACGTGCACATTAAAGTTGCCATCACCCTGCATCTCTGCTGCAAACATGCCTTGCCTATTTCCACAATCTTTATTTGCTATACTATTCATCATCTGTTATGCTTCTGAAATCTGAGAGCATATTACAAACAATATAATGCCTCTATTATAGAGAAGCAGCAGCCTTGAACAGAGACATTTTGGGTCACATGTCCAGCAGCTCCTATTTCTTGAGATGGTAAAGAGAGAATACAAATATGACTGTCATATTCAGCACTGTGCTCTTGGTCACTGCAGCTTTCTTTTTTTAGACTTTGCTGCAGTTCCTGTAAGGAACTGTGTGACTTTCCCACCTCATGTTCCTTTGTACACATTGAAAAATCAAGAGAGAAAATAATAATTTATTTGGACCATATGCAGGAGTGGCATTGAGAAAACAGAGTTTTTGTACTGCACTCATCACAAAAATGGTGTAATTTTCTCTATCAAGTCATATTTTACATTGACAAGAAATGACTGGACAGTGGCTGAGATCTGAACACTGGAGCAGTATCAATCAATCATGTATCAGATAAACACATTTCAAAGTGTATATTAAATACAGGCTTGAGCCCATGCAGACTGACATACAGTATTTCATTCTCAACACGCTCTTTTCCTGCTAGCAGATGCTTCTTTGTTTTTCATCTGTGTTTCTTAAACTGCTTCCTTTCCACAAAACAATTTCTGAATTTCAGAAAAATTTCTGTTAAATCTATTTTTGAAAGTTGAAGTTTAGGTCAAATGCAAATATGCATATAGTTTTATCCCACATGCATAATTTGTAGTCTGTATGCAACTGACTCATCTGTCATCTGTATCTGGCACTCATGTGGTGAGCTCTCCTGCAAAAAGTGACCTATTCATCCTTCAAATAAACATCCACAGAGGAAGAAAAACAATATGTACAATTCCAAAGAAGGAACGACATATTGTGCTTGATGTGGTCTACTCATGTCAGTTCTGTCAACAATCTTTTGAATTAAGCCTCTTATTCAGAAAACACTCAGAGATTTGCAATAGTATATTCTGCATTTGTTGGAGTCAAAACTCAGGAATATTTGAATTTAAACAGAGACTACCTTGGCTTAGTGATCTTAAGCAGAATTATCTGAATAATTGCAGAAAAAAAAAAAAAAAAGATCTTGCATGAATTTCGCAGTTTGAGGAGTTTTAGTTTAGTGGCAAATAAAAGAGTATTACCATCTTGAGTGACTGAAAGATTTGCTGCTTATATATATTTTCACATATTAATTTAAATGTAATATCAACACAATGTAGCAAAATTGACAGCTAATAGTTTATCTACAACACTTTACTTTTTGACTAAATGTGTCCCATCCTGTCAACATTTAAGAATTATTTAACTTTATATACAGAAGAAATCTTGTTCCATCCAAAGGAAAGATAAAGTTTCTCATAACAAATCAGCTTTTTGATGTTTTATCCAGCCGGATATCAGACTTATAATATGGCTTAGAAATCTGACCAGAGCCACAAACAAATGTAAGTAAGTGGTACAGCTGAGTATGATTTTTCAGGATTTGTTGAATATTTGAGCATTGCTAATCAATACATTGGACAATATTGAGGTATCCAATAGTCTGAAAAATTATTCTGAGAAAACTGTTCAGTTAGGATCTGGAAATAAAGCAATAAAGTAATTAGTTATACACAGAATGAAAAACAGACAGCAAACGTCTGTTCACATTCACATGAATTGTATTTCTACCTGAAAAATACAGATGATAAAATATATATATATATAATTATTATTTCAGCTTCAATAAGTTATTTTTTCAAGGTAAATAGACTTCTATTTCTTTCTCCTTTATAAACAGACCCTGAATTCTAATGGTCAGGGCTGGTTCATTTTATCGTATGCTTCACACACCTTAATAGACATGTCTGAATGAAATCACCAGTTACACGGCACAAGCTCACAGTCTTCAGATTATAACGTTATGAAATGTGTGCAAACCACAAGGGTTTATGTACTTGTAGAGGTGTTACTAAGAGCATAATAAAAATACAAAGTGGTATATAGGTGTCCCAAGGGGCCTGATCTTGCCAACAGGACCTACATTTCTAATAATGTGAAATGTAATACCTAAATCAAAAGCTAAACAAAAAAAATCAGCTTAATTCCCATATCCAAAGGGATATCTAGAGGATGCTTATAGGACTGGCTACTATGAGGGAAAAGCAACAACATTGTTTTAATCTTCAGTTGTCAAGAAGAACAAATTTTAGCTAGAAATTAGTAGGAAAATGAATATGGAGCCCCATAATGTCATTTGTATTTAATCATTTTATAGGTTACAACTGGCAGGCCCAGGCTTTGCAAGGTTGTTTTCTGTCACTTAGCACATTGTGAAAATCCATTTTACAGACAGACACAGTCAAATAAACTAGGTTACTAGATTGGAAATTTAGAGTAGCAGACTTAACACTGCAATTAATTTGATCTTTAAGTGGAAACTTTGTCTATTTTTTCTAAATTTACTTTGTAGACAACATCCTAGCATTTGTTGTAGGTTGTTGGAGTTATCTTGTTTTGCTAACTGCATTTTGTAATCCACTTTGTGACATTTTATCTTATTTTCCATTGTCACTGAAATATTGCCCATTATCTCCTGACCAATTTGATTGAAGAAAATATATTGATATGGATTTAATGTGATCTTGATGACTGATGAAAAGAAGGTTGAAAGAAGAGAGATAATGGAGATAATGGTGCATATGCTTTTTCTTTTTCTTTTTTTTTTTAATGAGATAGGTAAAAGACCAAGAGAAGGAGGTATAGAAAAGTAAGTTGTAAAATACATCTGTATTGTGTTTGGAATATATCTCTGTATTGTGTTTAGAAACGAAATGCTTTCCCTCATCAGAAATCAAAAGTGGTTATTGATTCAAATATGAAATATATTAGAGAAATAACTCTTAAATTGTTCTTTTCACCTGTGCTCTTGTCATGTAATTATGTCAATGCTTGTATAGTCACTATGAGAGAGTTCTCTTGAAACAAGTGAAGGCAGGTTAGAAGAAAGCAATAAGAACATTCCTATACTGCTATTGGCATGTACTGAGAAGGGTGTTTAATGGTGCATCAACGGCTTAACAGTTCAAGCAAAGTTAATGTCTGTTCATTGACTATGGCATCAGCAATAGAAAAGGAAACTTGCGCCCAACTGTGAGTTAGGAAGGAATCGGTTGTGAAAATTTTGAAGATACACTGAGGAAGATAACATACTTCAAAACCAAACTGAACACCAATTTATAAATCTAAAAGAGAAATTAGTTAACTTCCTGTATTCAAGATCATCACAGAATAACATCTGTAGCTAATAATCTAGAGAAGTCTAAGTGCAAGCTATTCTCAAGAATCTTTTGAGAAAGGGAAAGAGATGTTTTGTCAAAGAGCTACTATGACAGATGACATTTGCACTATATAAAGGGAAAGTCTAATCAAAATGAATTACTCAAACACAGGGGAGTCATATAAAGAGCAGAATAGCTGGTTGGTGTAGCACAGCTACTCCCAGATGGTTTTAGGCTATGTTCCGTAAGGAGGAACCCCCCAGGTGCAATTAGAGGCATTCCTGTGCAAGCAGTTCAGCATGAATTCAAATCTTTTACCCGTTTCAGGTTGCCCCAGATTCCACAATGGTTATTTAAAAAGTCTTGCCCTGCTTCAGGACTGACCATGTACAAACTGGACAGAGTAGATTACAGACAAGTTCCTCATGAATTTTCTCAGTCTCTACTTTTCCTAAATAATGCTTTTGCCTGAGCTGTACTTAGCAGATGCAAACTGAAAGCAGAGGTTAGAAACTGTTAATAGAGGTTGCTATACTTGAGTATGCTTACAATGTTGGGAACCCCCAAAATTACTAATCAGGCTCAGACTCTGAGTATGAAAAACAGCCAGTATTGAGCAGAAATAAAATGGGTATTGCAAGAGTTAAATTGCCATTTATGAATTGTCAGCCACTGCAGGCAATAGGAAAAAATACAGCTCCCTCCAGGGTGGGATCTTTCTGTTTTGGTAGGCTTTTGTTATTGTGCCCAACATTTCTAGGACTGCTATAGTGGGATCTGACTTTTGTTTGAGACCATCATGAGAACTGCTGGGATGCTAAAAGAGCAAATGTGTTTGGGGACAACATTCAGCTGCCTCTGCCAGATGTGGTAGGAGAAGGATGAGCCCTGGGGAATCCCTGATCCCTCTAACATACCTACAAAGTGACAGAGATAAATTGTTCTCAGGGTAGCTCAGAATTAAGCCATGGCAAAAACAGGTCAGCATTCAATACCACAAAGTATAGTGAATGCATGGATTGTTTGAAGATAAAAATAGCCAGGATCACTATTTAGCCAAAGTCTGTCAAGCTGGAGGTAACATCACTTACGAGTGAGAGCAATTATTAATACTGGAAAAGAGCTTCTGCTGACTCAGTGTTTCTGCACATGTTCTGCGACAAAAATATAGTCTTATTTAGGAACTTTTCTGGGGAAGTATTGGTGATGATAGAACTAACAAATGGCATATTTTTGAAAATCTAGATTTTCGAGGATCTAATTTTAGACTTATGTGACTTATGTGGGAATCTATTTGGAAAGATAGCAGAATGCCTTTTCTCCAAGTACGTGTCTTACAGAGAGCTTTGCTACCATCTCACTCCCTCTTCCTCTGCAAGAGTTTGTAACTGGTGGCAGGCTCCAGAAGTGTGGGTGTGCTAAGGGAGACTGGAGCTTTTATGTACTTGAGAATATCCTTTGCTGAGAAATAGTAAACTAGGTTGTTCTTTTCTCCCCCTCTTCCCTAAAGATGTTTAAGGTTCTTTCCTGTTTCTGGATTTGAGGGAGCTAGGGTCCGCTTCCCGGGGAAAAGTATTCTCTGTAGATCAAATGATGGGGAACAGCTTGGAGGCACTGTCTTTGTAGGGATGCAGGCAAAGAGATCTTCGTGCTGATCTTTAACAATGCCAAACAATATTTTATATTTTCATCTTTCTTACCCCTCACCCATTTTCTGCCTCTCTAAAGCCTTCTCTGATGGTGTGGACACTGAATTGTGATCTTTACCAATATAATAATTACAGCTCTTTAATTCTGCCCGTTGCTCTGGATGAATCTATTTCTATTCCAGGGAACACCTTCCCCAAACTGTGTAAGTACCAATCTATGGGGGTGTTTTTTTGTTTATTTTTTTATGATTTTGAAATTTTTGGGGCTCTGCATTATAGTGTGTTACTTGGCCCCTTTCTTGAAACAAAGGTTGTGTATATATTGCTACAGTGCTTTAGGCCTATCTTAAGCTCTGTCATAACCCCTTCTCCTTGCTTGGCCTATGCTCTCGGCCTGCATTTTCCAGTCATTTGATTACAAGCAGAATTTCAAGTATCTCCAAAGACTGTTTTTTGTTGTTTGTGTGGTGTTGATTGGTCATTAGAAGCTCAAGGTTTTTCAGCTACTTCAGCACTACACCTTTTTCCCGTCTTTGATAAGTAAGTCCTTAGCATGAACTTTAGCTGACCTTGTTGAGTCCTCCCTGCTTATAGGATAGGATAAATATCCTGAAAGACGCAGGGCAGAGGAAGTCAGTGAAGTGTGTACAAGACTTTTACACAATCCTGCAGACAGCATTCAGATACATAGCCCAGGGACCAGTAAGTGAAGGTGACAAGCAGAGGCTGGAAAAAGAAGAGAAAGAGATGAACCATGTGAATCATAACAAAGAGAAAAAGCAGTCCTTTTCTCAAACTCTTAAAATGCCTGCTAGTTTGAGCTGCTAAATTGATAAAGAGAGGGATTGAATTGAGCTGCAACAAATAATTATTTGCAAACATCACACCATTGCTATTCCTTTATCTATTCTGCCAAAGGGAAAAAAAGCTGTATCCTCATACCAATAGATGTAAAATTAGTTTTCAGAAATAGCCAGCATTATATATACATACATTTTTCCTCCTCTCTGTCGCAAAAAATGTAAACCAAATGCAAGGTAATGTAACAAGTCAATTTATAGATGCTTGTGCTTTATAGAATAATCCACTTCCTCAGTGTTAGCAATTGTTAACTTTATTCAGTAAGTCTGAAAACTCATCCTATATCAACGAAGTATTAGGTTATGCCAGTCTTCTATGGTTACATAAAATGCTGCCAGTTATTTTAGACCTGATGGCTGCTGTCCGCTTGCTCTGAACTTTGTTACTCTGAGCTCACAGATTGACACCTTGAGCCCTACAAGCTAAAGCTAAACTCCTATAGTGAAAATATCCAAACAGATATTCCTGTTTCTAGAACCTCATTCTGTTTGCTAATATTTTGTTCTAATTAAAGCACCAATTAATTCCCAGCAGTGTCTCAATGTCTCGTACATCAGACTCAGCTAGAGCATCAGTGGTCTGCAGCTAAACACTTGCAGATGGCAGCTTGAGAAAAATACTGATTTTCAATGACTGGAACTTGTTTAATTCAACATCAGCTTCATAAACATTCCCTCCTCATTAGCCTATGACGAGAAGAAGCCTGTCTGTTCTAGGTAGCCATGAGCTACCTGTTCTAGGTAGTCAGTCAGTGAGTCAATTTGTAGGAACAGCTAGCTCCCTAAGTGGGCTGGAGTAGAGTGGATGAAAGGACTATGTGCACAGTGGCAGGAAACAATACAGCCCCCTTCTTCAATGGACTACTTTTGTATATGTCTCAAGAGCAAAACGAAATCAAAGGGGTGCACTAACTACAATGAAATGAGGATGATGCACCCCAGATGGGTAATTGTGGGAGGGGACATCCTCTACCTGTATATCTTCACAGCGTCCTTCCCTCGTACAGCATAGCTTCATGGGTATCACTGAGCCTTCAAGGCTCTCCTGTGTCGGCAGTGAAAACTGTCATCAGGGAAAACATGTTAATAGATTACCTGGTGATTTCATAACAGCTGTAAGGATATTACATAGGGAGCAGTTTCTCTTCTGGGGATGACAAAAAGAATCCCACAGAAAAAAAAGCTCTCACGAGGAAGAACAGGTAACAGCTGCATACATTAAATAAAGAAACAGGATGGAGATGATTGAAGAAAAAAATTACAGTTGTGAGTTCTGACTTCTGTAGAGGATGTTTGGTCTATCTAATAAAGGAATGACAGCAGTCATTTCATTGTATATCAAATTGTATGGAGGAAAAGGCAAATCATATGGCCTGCGAAGAAAACACTGTCAATAGAAATTTAAAAAAAAAAAAAAAAAAGACTGACACTGAGCGCTTTCTTCCTAAAGCAATTGGTGGTTATATACTCTACTACGTTCCATACTTTAGCCATCCTCATTTTTCACCAAATAAGCTTTTATATTACAGAGTAATCTTGCATTTTACCGCTAGATCTGCCTGTTGGGTATTGGACCAGATTCTTCATTATGTCATGGTATACATAGGCCCTGATATTTTTCATGATGAATTTTTCATGAAGTGCTATAATGTAATTCATAAAAGATCAGTAAGAATGAGTCAGCTATAAAAATGTGTATAGACTGAACCACTGAATTTGGAGTTAGAGGATTTCAGATGCATTGATGACATTAGGATTCTACACAAATCACTATGAAAGTGTTAGAAACAGCACCAGCAGGACCACAGAGGAAACAAAGAATACACAGTAAGGGAATCAGAATCATAGAATGCTTAAGGTTGGCAGGGACCTCTAGAGATCATCTAGTCCAACCTCCCTGCACACGCAGGATCACCTACAGCAGGTGGCTCAGGACTGCGTCCAAGCGGGTTTGGAAGATCTCCAGAGAAGGAG
>VZSV01000150.1:664695-688907 GCA_013398735.1 Nothocercus julius | reverse complement strand
GTTGTTGATAGACCACTTTTTCATAAAATGTAATCTGACATATCATTCTGACCATGAAAGTCTAGGAAATTCTTCCTGCTGATTTTTTAAATCAACCACCTCTACATTTGAAGTAACCTAATGGAGAAGGATAGGTCAGTCTAAAATATAGTTGCCAACTTTCTTCAGAATTATATAGTAAAATCAAAATCACTTTTCAGCCTTAAAGAAATTGAGATTTTTAAAAATAATTAAAATATTAAAAATAATTTCTGTATAGCAATGATTTAATTTCACGATACACAAATGATTTCTTCAACCCAGGCTACAATTGGTACAGTATGACTATATGTATATATGCATGTATGCATGGCCTTGGAGAGGTGACTGCACAAGTGCTGTATGTAAAGGATACTATGGTCTACCATCTCCTTTTCACTTGCTGTATTACAGAGAATTTCTCTATATCCCACCAGAGCGATTGTGTTGACCTGCTTATCATCATGCTTGTCATGTACTATGTGGACACTTCCCAGACGGCAATCACTGTCCATACAACCTTCAAATATGGAATGGAGAAAGCTTCAAAAGGCACTACAGACATATGGACGCACCCTTCACCCTATATATATGCACTGAATAAACTTCTGAACAAATATTGGACATTGCAAAAGTTTTAGACAATCACTAGTTTCTTCAAAATTTTTTCGCATCTGTTAAAGGAATTCTCACCTGGCTGTGCTCTCACTTCTCAGATCATCTGAACTATTTCAGCAGAAGCTGATAACTGAACAGGGATATCCTTTAGAGAAATAGGCCACAGCTGCAGGTACAACATCACAGCATCAGAGAATTGACACAGAATTAGTATAAGCACAAAGATTAATACACATCATCCAATAAAGCTGGGCAAATAAGAGTTTTCCTTGTATATGAGAGACTGGTATATCCTCATGACACATGAAAACAATTGGACTATGCTCAGAAAACAGCAAGAAGTAAAGGCCATACTGACACTCAGTTCCAATCACAAGGAGTACAAACTATTAAACAAGATGGTTTCAAAAACTATGATTTCTCTAATTTCTCTCGAACTCCCACTCAGAGTCCTGGAGACTTTCTGCACTCAGCAGAGCTCCCTTGGAGTTTGCTCCACAACAAATTTACTTTGTCTCCATAGTTTCTAAGTTTTTATATGTAACTTTACTACTTTAACACTATTTTAAAGGAGTATTTACAGCTTGCCAAATTCCTCTTAGCAGATCTGCCTCACACCTTTCATCACTGATCCCCTGTTCCTCCAGGACTCCCTCTACCACTCTTTTTCCTCTCACTCCCATATTCCAGTTCCAATTTCTCATCTGAATAGTCTCCCAAGGCCAAAACTTGTCCAGTAAGTGTCAGTTCATTCCAATTGTTCTTCAGGACTGTGAATCAGACCATCTTTGGTCTTCAGGATTCACTATATGCTGTTGCCTAGCATCTTTGATTACAAATTTAAGATTTATCCTAGCTATTTTCATTCTCCAGGTCCTCCTGAGTCCCACTCTCTAACCAATCGTAGCTTGCAGCTTTGGTTTTGAAGCGCTGGATTTCCTCTACAAAAGCAATCTATTGAATTTGCAAAAACTAATTACAGTTTAGGCTTAAACCTTTTACATCTTAACAATGAATGTGATTTTTTTTCCCAGTTAAAAAATATGTATTGTAAAAAATTGTCAAAACTTCTCCAAAATCTTGTGTAATACAGTCAGTTCAATTTTAGGAGAAACTGGCTGATAACTCCCCTGCTGTTTGTGTGTAGATGCCTATGTCATGCTCATCAATGAGGCTACACTGATTCTTCTTTGCAATAACAGGTGGCATAGTTATCAGCACCTACAGATAAAATTACCTGACACTTCCCACTGTAAGGCATTCTCCTCAACTGCATATAATTCTTCTAAGTTTTAAGAGCACTAGCTGAGGATTTCCATGAAGATATCTTCCTGAGGATGAGCTTTTTTCTCAGATGATTATTTTGATCTTTTTCTAAAACTAAACATGCACAAACACACACACACACACACACACACACACACAGATAAGCTCTAGCAAATCTAGGTTTTAAAGCAGGGAAGTGAAAATTGGTAGAAAGGGATCTTTCTATCACTTTGATATCATTTTCCCTATCTTACTCTTTTTTCTTTTCTTCTTAAATCCACCAAGAAATGTACTTAAATCTTAATTAACTCAGAGAGTCAATAGAGGGATCAATTTTGGCAGATAAATTATTTGACTATTTCACACAAACTGTGCACCTCGCAATTCAGGCATGAGGAGTAAAGCAGAATTTCCCTTGCATTTTTTGGTCCTCCTGTTTTGCCCGTTTTGGCACCCTTTTTTGCTAAATCCTTGAAGAGAGAGAATGAGAACATCTCTCTCTCGTGTTTGAGCACAATACTGTACCCAGCTGCTCTTGGGCAGTGGGAAGGAAGTGGGAAGATTTCTGCTGGAATTCAGGAAAATAAAATTCTGAGTAAGGCAGCCAAGCTTGAAAACTAAGAGAAGAGAAGCAGGATGATTATGCAAAATTTGAGATAAAAAAAAGCCATGGGATAGAGAATTGGGTGGGCATCCCTGATAACAAACTGAGACAGAGAAGTGGGATATGCAAGAATATACATCACTGAAATCAGCTCTGAACATTGAGAAGTCCTTCTTGTACCACACAGACCTTGGTCTGTGTAGAGCAGCTCAGATATCAATTACTGGAGGAAGATTAAAGAGCAGGATGGATGGAGGATTCCCAACGCAGAATCTGTGGCTCTTTAAGTCTGCATATATTCATACATTTTTCAAATTAAATCATTTGTCTCGATAGATATGTTTCCCTTTTCCATCTTCCTCTTTCCATCCCAACCAATCTTCTGCTCACATCTCCTCATGCACTCATTTTCAGTAATGTTTTTTCTAAAGTACTTAGAGAACTCAGAAAATTTAACAAGTTTTTACTTTCTGAGTGATTGTAGTGAAAGAACGAAGAAGACTATAGCCCTTATTACCACCATCTGATAAAGAGCGTGTCCACATGTTGAAGGAAATTTTGTGTCATCTTTCTCTTCCCAATCTCCATATTACAGATGGAGTCACAGCTTACCCTCCTGTTTTTAACTAAAAAATTTAAGAAAGAATTGACAATAGCTTTGTATACTGTATTCAGATTATATATACTGAATAGGTAGTTATTCAATGTTTGTTTCTGTCCTCTTCTGTCGATGTGTAATGTAAGCTAGTGAAACTCAGCTCTGAGTAAGAAAGGGATTAACTTTCTCACTGAATTTTCTCTGACACTCATCAAATAATATGATGGCTTCATGGAATTTCTCTTCTCAGCATCTCTAGGAGAACACAGAGAGTACTATTTTTTTCACTTTACTGGGGAAATATGCATAGACATACAGGTTAAAAGGTAATAAAAAAGTCTAGATGCTCATTTTGTTTTGCTGGTAGTTTGGTTTTCTCCTTTCAGGGGACAGTTCAATCTGATTTCAGCTGATATTCAGACACTTCACAAATCCATTATGAAAAATTAGAAAATAGCAGGTGTCCAATCAGTGATCTGAAATATGTTGGTTAAAGTAACTTACCTCATAAAAACACTGTGACTAAGGCAAGGGTAGAATCATCTCTAAGTGAAGACAACTCACTAACTGACTTGACATGAAGCTACTTTTCTCTTTCATGCCCCTGCCTTATTCATCCCTTCCTAATTCCCCAAGGAATTAAAGAATCCTGGATAAAGATGTTCAATTTTTTCTTTATAAAGTGAATTTTTTAAACAGAATATTTTATATTGTTAATGCCCAAATACTTAATAGAGAGATATCAATTTTGTTGATCAACTTCTGAAAGTAGAAAACAATAATTTAGGTTAATGGTTGAGGCCATCATACACACACAAGTTCCTGATCTGTGAAATTCAGAATCACCTAAGAGAAAAAGGCTTGTTCGCAATTAAGACCAAAGCCTTTACCTCATAGCTCTTACATTCCAGAAAAGTGTATTCTGAGACAGACTGCACAGGATTTAGTCTGAAAATCTCATCACTTCCATTTCCATGATTACATTCAGAAGGCAAAGTTTTGTTTCAATTAAAATACATTTTGGTAGCTCAAGAACTACCTGAGAACAGTGGGTCTCCACTCAGCCTCGCTCCAGGGGACAGCTGTTTCCTTCATTACACAGCTCTGCCTCTTTCCCAGAACATAGCCTGCCCCGTGTCCTGAAGACTGCAACGATCCCCTGGAAAAAATAGCATGACGTTATATAATGAAAGGCAGTATCATAATGTGCATGCATAAGAGAGCACGATTAAGGTTGTCCAGGCGGTTCTATAATGATTTCTGATTTTTTCTCTTAATTTCCACTCAGTGCCTATCCTGCTCCTCATTTAAGGACCCTATTCCCACTTTCAGCTTCCAGTATTCTGTTTACTCCACTTCCTTTTTCTTATCCAATGGTACTATTTACAGAAACTTGTTTCTATCTCTCCGTTTCTGTCTCTGGCCCCTATTTTGGTATTTTCTGTACATATGGCTCTCACTCTTTTTTCCTGTTTTTCACTGTTGTTTGAACAACCAGTTCACTGCCTAAGGCTGCTGTCTTCTGACAAATAAAACTCCCCCCTCTCCACCCTTTCCTCATGTCTGACTCTACCTTCTATCAAAATTCTGACACAAAATACTTTCAGATGTACAGTAGACTTTCCGATTTAATTTCCTCTCCAGGCACAGAGGGGCATTATTTGAAAAATCCTGTTTAGACATGATCTGAATCAACTGAGGCAACATAATGTACACATAGCCCTAATAATGCCAGACACTTATGCAACATTTTTAGCCATGAGAGTGTTTTACAAACACTAATGAGGAGATTTTTCAGAGGTCCTGCATACTCTTTGCTCACACTAACTTCAGCTATTTTTTGTGACTGCCTCTGGTATTGAAAAGCCATCTAATTAGTGTTTTAATATTGCCACAGAACCTATATATCATTTTATATGTGGAAAAATAGAACTAGAAAGAATATTATATATATCAAGTCAGAGTGAAGGACTGCCCTTTTATTTTATTTTTGGACAGCAAGGCCCTGGGCTGTATACAGAAAAAGGGCTTATTTCTCTACCAATATGTTACGCGTCCAAGTCCATAAACTTCCTTGAAATCTGGGGATGTTGTTATCAAGATTTCTTCCACTTTCATTTTTTCCTCCAGCAAATCCAGAACTGGCAGTTATTTTTAAGAGAAGAGAAGAACTAAGACTAACACAGAGAAGAACTAAGACTAAGATGAAACCCACTCTCTTCTTTTAGTTCGTAATTCATTAGTTAGTACGCTCATTTGGATTGTGAGAGATCTAGCTTATTTGACACCTGGACTTTGATATCTAGAAGACAGAATAATGACAGTATTAGTATGACTAACCTAGTAGGAAAGAAGCCAGTTCCAAAGAGGGAGCTAAACCTGGGCCTTGAAATAATTTATAAGGATACTTCTAGCTACTGTGTTAGATATTCTTTTTCTTTCTTTTTTTTTTTTTTTTTTTTCACACTAAAACTTTCCTTATACTAGAAGCAGTATTACATATTCAACTAAAGATGGAGTTTCTCTTTTCCATTTGCAGGCTGGTACTAGACTTCTTGCGATAGCCCACATTTTTCTCAGCATTTCTTGCTGACTAGATTCAATACTGCTTGCCTCAGATCTTTGACTTTCTGAATTCTCCATCAAATACTAAACTCTCTGAACATTGTGCAGAGCCTGCAGAGCCATTCCAGGATCATGGAATATTTTAGGCATTAGTCCTTATAATATCCAGTTCTCTCTGGATTTAGCCCTTGACCTCTAGACATCAGTGTAAACAGAAAATAAACAAACAGTAAGACTCAACAAAAAGCTAGTGCATAGTTCTCTTAGAGGGGGTGCAGGTCATCCTACTTAACGTCAATTTCATTCAACAAACATCCCTTGTCTGAAAAAGATCCATGTCCCTTTGTTGTTTCAGAGCAAAAGGCTTTTAGATAAGAGATAATCATAGATTTATAAAGCTTACTAGGGGCTAATAAAGCATCTCAGTCTGTCCCTGCCCTGTTGAGTTACCAACCCTGTCGTAGCTAGTAGTCATTTTATAATCACCTGTCTTGGCTTTGATGATTTGGAAGTCCAATGTCAAGAAACAGAGAGTAAAATCTTCTAATTTTGTAGAGTTCACTTAATCAATTTTCCGCATCAACGGCATTGGGAAGATTCAAGATCTTCTCTAGGATGCTTTACTGAAGAAGGCTGTGATATAACAGACTGTATTTTGCAGAACTTATCTGCATGTGTCATCAACCATTTCACTAAGACAAAATATTTTTTGCCCTTTTAGTGACTTAGGGATATAAGAGCTAGTAATACTCTTCCAAAAAGTAAGATGGAAATATTATCAGTGGGTCAGATCTAACATTAGTGATTTAAAAAGTTAAAAACTACCCAATTTTTGGATGAGGGTTATTTTCGGTACAGAAACTGTCGAAGAAAATAGGGTTTCTGCTCTTTTATGTAAAATATTCTCTGTAGAATATTTAAATACTTAAATAATTACAATGCCTGACATTTGGGCCCAATGTAATATACTGATCTAAAAGATTCTACAGGAATCTGTAAAAGGGTAAATAATCTGTACAAAGCCTCTCTTTGAGCCTGTCCTCTGAATGTACCTACCCAGCTTTGTTATTCAGCCCAATAGTCCTACCTTTTTCCCCATGGCATATCAAGTCTAGGTTGATCTATCTAAGTTGCTTTGCCTTTGGGAATTTTGAATTCTTTCCGTGTTGTAAGTGGTTATTAGGACATTCAGTGGCTTAAAGAAAGTCACTTAAATTGGCCTAAGGAAGGGGCTTTCCTTCTCTATCATACATTTTCGTTTTGGTTTTCAGACTCAACAGAGATCCAACACAACTGCAACTTTCTCTGTAGTCCCTTGTAATACTCACTCAGAAGTGAAGGAGGTCTCCTTGTAAGGATGCAATACAAAATAAATCGCAAGCTAAAAGCTCTGCTGAACAGCTTCTTACAAGACACACAGAATATTGTCAGTTTTCTGAAATGCCCTAGGCTGCAAAGAGACCATAAATGGTCCTTATTTTGGTGTATGATGTTGGAAAGAACTGAGGGGAAAAAATGGAATTCATAAGAATGCAAGGGCATATTTAGAATCATGCTAACACATATACATAGTTGGAGGCTTTCTTGATATTGTTAAGATGTGGAACTCAAAAATTAGCTTCTTTGTATTTTTTTTTGTATGTAACACTGTGCTTTTATGTATGTGTATACATGAATACGTGTTTATATATAGATATATAGATAATGCTTGAGGGTAATTTTCAGAAGTGAAAAATAGTTCTGAAGTGCTGCATGTACTAATTCCTGTCTGTTGGGGATCAAATAATAAACTTCCACTCTTGGCAAATCCTGGGAGAAAGGCCTTCTTTTTCATAACTAATTTAAAATTATTTTACTGCTACCGAAAGAGCTCAGACAAGAATTCAATCTAGCCCAAATTTCTATTCCTAGAACTAGCAGCCTAGCTACACCTGCATCTAAATAAATGAGTACTTTATAGCCTAACACTGAATTGTACTACAGAAAATTTTCAGAATGAATATATAGCACTCACACTGTAAATATAGTTTGCTTTATGCTCATGACAGTTTTATGGCTCCCTGTCTTATCTGAAATTGCCTCACCTCAGATTCATTGTGAAGCTGTTTTACTATAACATCATGGCAATTTTCACCAACCATTTCAGTTTATCAAGATACTTCTAAATCTCCTGGAAGTTGATTAAAACCCCATCATCCTTTTGCTTTCTGTGAGGTGGACTTCACAGAAATGCACTTGCATCCCAAGAATTTCGTTGAGGAAAAATATTTGCCTCAGCAGAACAAAGCTTTCAGTTAAACTAGACATTACTGTTTTAAACCTCATCTTTTGGTTTAGGATTTGTAGCTTGATCTGCTTCTAGCTTTTTAAGATCCTACAGCCAGTCCTATGGCCTTTAATAAGAAGCAGGATTTATAAGGTGCCAAAAAAAATATGGCACAGGATCTCAGGTTAAATATTTTAATTATGTTACTGCTCATTTCAGATAATGCATAGGCTTTATGTTTGTAAATCATTGGGAAGAGCTGATTTCTTAAGCATGAATTTACAATATGGATGATACAGAATTTCTAGTATCTTTTCTCCTCATTTTCAATTGTCTAAAGGATGTAGAGAGAACATAAGGTAAAAGTCTTAAGCTTAAATACATATATATGTACATATTGATACATATAGGCATATGTATATACATATATGTGTATACAGATACACATATATGTATATTTTGTGTGTGTGACATATGCTAATATTTGTGTGTGTGTGTATATATATATGTATATATATACATATGCAGAATATATATGCATATATATTCTGTGTGTATGTCTATTCTATTGAAACTCCCAAGTCATGTTATGTCCCTGAGACTACTTAGCCAAGTAGTCTCAGGGACATAAAATATAAATAAAATATATAATATAGCTTCTGTACAATGTTTATATTATATAATACATGATATATCATATTATATAAAATACATCTAATATATAGATGATATCATCATATCATCCTTGCTAGTAGAAATTTGGCTATATATTTCCTTGAAACACCTGATATTTCCCGTAAAGTCCTGTGTTACAACTACTTTAAAATACATTATTATCTTAAGGTACTATATGCAGTATGTCTTTGGGGGGAAAATCCAAAGCAAAACTGCTGTTGCCATCATTCACGACCAGGTTCTTACAGGCTGATCCACTCCCAGGTTTGCCTTGGGCCATTAACTAACAAACCAGCCATTAACCGCTAGTAATGACCATTTCTTTTCCCAGAGATTATTGCTTAATTGAACTCCTGTGCTGTGTCAGTTATTTTTATGTCATTACACAATGACTATGCATTACCCCATTTTTGTAGTATACCAACCACCCACTGAAATAAGTAAGATAAGTAAGTGTTGGAGAATTTAATCTTTCACTGTATATACTATTTAAAACACATTAATGAGCAGCTTTGATGTATCAGATGTGCTTTTTCATTTTTTCTGTTCTCTAGAGCATATGCATCAAGTAACTTAGACACAGAATTAATGCATGCTGCTCAGTAATGTATACAATGTCAAGACACTGTATTAGTAAGCTGTGTTATATATTCATTTGGGTAAGACACATTTGATTATTAGCATTCTGTTCTTCAGCAACAAGCCACATGTGCTGTCGGTTGCCATGGTAATAAATTAGGAAGGATAACCTGACTACTTATCAATTTTTATTAGTGCAATCATCCTACCTGCTTAACCCTTCGCTAACAGTCACACATTTAAGCAGCACTGATAGCAGTAATGCAACTCTGGGCATGCAGGTTACCTTAACAGGATGGAGAGGAAGCCAGGAGACTGTGGAGATGGGGGGAAGAGAAATACTGACTTAAAACATGATGCTGATGTGATTCATTAATATTGTGGGATCAAAAATGTTAATGTTTCTGAGGATTGTAGCATGGTGGGAATCAATGAAAATGAAAGCAAAAACTTAAGAAGAGAAAAATAAAGAATACTTCCCTCCTGCAGTGTTTAAAGCAATATGTGCAAATGTGTTAAACTTCAACACATGAATAAATGAAATCAAAATATATACTTGCTAAACATTAAGTAATATCATACGGCAGTTAATATATCCTTTAAAGAAGAAAACAAACAGATTAAAACATCAGCCGTTTTTTCTTAAGGTGTTAATATTATATTACCATTGGCCCATGACTTTCAGACTCCTCCTAACACCCTTTCAATTAGCACTAATAAAAAAGTCTTTTTTTTTTCTATAGTAGCCAGAAGAAAAGAGTAATCTTCTCATTCATTGCAAGATCTTCCTGGGATCAAAATAAGAACTACAACAGATTCATTGTGAAGTATCTCATTTTGATCTAAAGATCTAAATGTTCCCGCAGAGCTAAGTGCGTCTAATCCATGTTTGATAGCCGTAAGGCTGGCTATTTAAATCTTGATATTACCATTAATATTATTGCTGGGTTTAGACACATAAAGAAAAAAAAGTTCTACAGATCTTGTTTGTTTTAATGAAGAGATGGAACTCACTGCTGTTAAAGGAGGACATGAATGTGCAGAACAATAGCTAAAGCTGGATAAGACATGCACTGTATGCACTCTGTATCGACAATCTTCTTTGTGAGGAAACATGTCTGGGAAGAAATATGCCTTCTTCTTTCCACTTTGGCCGCATTTTCTCTTCGCCATCATTCCTTTCCTTTCCATGGGATGTGAATTGTCTCATTAAATAATACTTATGTGGTCATGGCATTATTAGGTCACTAAAATGCTGACAACTCAATATGAAACTTTTCCAAAGTTTAAGAACAATGAACATAAATAAGTCCTTAATACAACTGGGAAGAATTACAACAAAATTTTCCAAAACACCTTATTGCTTCACTTACAATGCTGCCAATGCTCATCTTTTTAGGATTTGTGGGGCAATTTGACAAGAGTATGATGGGAGCTAAACCTTGTCTGCTGGAGGAAGGAGCAGCTGTAGCACAGGAGGAGCAAGGAGGATCCTGCAAGGTCATTCCAGGCTGTTCTCCAGAACCCCTGTCAAATCCCAGACAGAAAGCAGGCAAAGGAGTGGGAAGAAAGCTCTGCAGTGATTTATCTCAAGTTGGAGTGGAGGAGAAAAGGTCCTGATACAATGCCACAGCAGGCATCTAACAGGATGAAGTAAGACACTCAAAAGAGTAATAGAGCTATAGGTGGGACAGAGCTAGTGTGGGAATGGTGCTGAGGAACAGCCCTGAGACAAGGGCTGAAGTGGAGACAGGATGGGGAACAAGGGAGGCTGGGTCAGAAATAATTGCTGGGTAATGAACAAGAAGATAGGGAAATTGTAGCAGTCTGAGGTGTTACAAAGGTAGGGCATCTGGAAAAAATTGATAACCTTTTCTGATATACTTATCCTACATTTTTGGTGTACCTATCCTACATGAATAGTCAAAAAAAGTTTAAGTAAATGGCCATTAAAGTTAGTGTGCATTTTTAAAGTGTTTTAAATCTTAAAACATGGGGACAGGTTTAGCAGTTTAAGGGGTTTAAGTGTCTCTTTAAAATGAGGAATAAACTTCCAGGTCAATTAGCTACTTAAAAAAATGACTTATATAAAAATAAACTGTGTAGAATTTCAGTGCTATTGACACTCTTAAGTCACATTCGACAAGGAGACTCAGGGTCAGAAAGTTTTTCCTCAAAATGTTGTAAATGCTGAAGTCTAACTCTTGTTCAGTAATTTGTTTTAGAAGGAATAATTGAACTTTACATTGCAGTCTATAATGAGCTTGCAATCAGATATGCTTTCCTTCTCCACATTGCCAAGCCATTAGCCAAACACTGATAGTTCAGAAGTGCAGATTTATAAAAGAGCAGGGTATCCACTAGCCAGTGTGTGTGTGCATGCAATATATGTTTGTATGTTCAGTAATTAACAACAGGCTTTGGTTAATCTGGGACTGTTCTCACCAAGCCTTCCGCTTTTTGCAAGGCTTTCAGCTCTGTGACAAAAAAAAGAGTTTTTTCAAACCTCATATTCTAACCATACCTTCCACATCCTAGGAGACGTTAAGATGATTCATTTCATTCCCATAACAGAAAAGGTATTTTCGGAAGAGCCTGAAGTGCCCAAGTTCAAAGTTCAAACTGAACTGATTTTACTTACTCTGCTCTACTCCAGTTGTGTTCAGGAAAGGAAACAAGGAATTTCAATGCCCATCTATTGATATATTTCCAGTTCCAAAACAGGGCTGCTGATGGTGCAGAGCTTCTGTTTATGACATTTGATTCTATTATCCCTTTGGGATTAAGAAGAATTCCTGAGAGGTTAAAAAAGGACAATTTCACTGAAAATTATTAAACAATGTTCATGTTTACATGTGTCCATCCTATTTCTTGTTTTTCATCTTTGGATTTCAGGCTGATTCCTCATTAGCTGAAGAAGTTAACTAAAACAACTGGAAAAATATATCTTCAGGATAGGTACTATACAGGGGAAAGAGAGAGAGATGTTTCAGAATATGTATGTAGAGGGAGAATGCTACAGAATATGTATATACATACATACACACATATGTGTGTATATATATATATATATATGTATTCTTCTATGACCTTATTGAAATGACTTCTCTTAGAAACATTAAAGGTTCAGCCCTCACTTCCTTCTGTACATCTCCATCATAAGAGGTATTTCAAAATTGTGAGTGTCTGAGTTCCAGTCAAAAGAAAGGTGTAATAATAAAAAATAAGAAATACAAAAACTGAGGAGACACTGAGAGTTACAACCAGTGAGCAAAATACAAGATCCCTGCCCAATTAACACCATCACAACTAAAATATCATAGATGGAGCTGTTTATTTATTTGCACTTTGTTTCCTTTCTCTGACAAAAGCACACAATGAGAAGGATCAGAGATACAAAAACTCTCTGACAGGAGAAAATTCTCAGTAATGACTGTTCCGATCATTTTTTTGTTTCTTCAAGACTTATACACAGAAAACATACATGCTTTTTAGCTATCTAAAAGTCTTACATCCCTCACTCTGTGGTTTGCCCTTTGCCGTAGCCACTATATAGCCTTTTATTTTTTTTTTTACTGTTTTCCCAAGTAAAAAGTTTGCTAATGACCCTGCTGTGAGAGTAGAAGTACAGCCACAGTTTTCTCCAGAGACATAAAAACTCATGAGTTTGACAGATGGTTTTATTCATTCTTACTTCTCTGTTCATTCTGTACCACCATGATTCTTTTTTACTGCTCCTTTTACACTACTGTCAGCTCTCTTCTGACTCCTTAAATTAATCCACAGTTAAATCCCAGGTGTAGAGACCATACATTTTTTTCTTCTGAACTGGAAGTATTTTTAAGTATTTTTGTGTTGCCTTTACTTCTACAAGTCCCTTTACCTTTCTGTCTTTAATTTATACAGTTTCTCCAGAGAAATCATCAGGTGCACAGGCAAGGAGCCAGATGGGGAAGTTGTGATTTTGTATAAGTATTAGATACATATTGATTGATTACTCAGCCTAACAAACAGCAAGAGTTCAGAAGAACTCGAAAGACGTCCTTACCCTACATGAGAGCAGGCTATTTAGTCAAATATTCAATATGTACAGTTGTATTTAATCCTAACAGTTTATAAACAAAGTGGCTCCCCAAACTCTAGAAGGAAGGAAATTTATGCTTCCAGTGAATTTCAAAGTCTAAGAAGATAACCTATTCTCAAAACTTTCCTCTGTCTAAGAACTTATAAAGTATTGCTCCTAAGCATGGAGCCATTGTTGACTAATAAAGATTGGATTCACAGTGCAGCTTTCCCACAGTTGGAGGGGAATTGACACCCACCTTTTACCCTCCCACTTACTTTCACAGAATCCTAAAGGAATTTAACAATCTGTATAAACACTACCCTTCAGTCAAATCTGGTCAGAATCAGGAAACTAATTCAAAATTATTATGTAGGTGTTGGGGACACCTGGACAGACAATTTTGGTATGTGTTTGTACTTTCATATTGCCACACACACAGCGTAACCATGTAAGCCTTACTTTCCTGTGAAACAAGAATAAAATAATAAATGAATATTTGCCTAAATGAGCTTTATATTTTCTGTATCTGCCAACAAGCTTTTCCCTTAAGACTGGATAGGTAAAAATACAAAATTTGTAGTGTGTTTGGAAGGCTAATAAATCTAGGCTCTGACGGGTGAAAGAGAATCAAGGAAGGAAATAAATTACAAAGTTTAGTGTTCCTTAGAAAACATGAAAGTGATAGCAACTTCTTGTTTTTACTGAGGAAACTTCAGCCTCATTCCCTCAGCTGTGCAAAATTGTGGGAGTGTCAGGCCAGATAGGATGCTATGTTTCAAAATTGTACCAAACCACTGAAGGCTTTATAATATAAAATCAAAACCTAGCAATACTTTCTGAGACAAATAACCACCCGTTCTGTCTCTCAACAGCATGATCCTAGCATTCACCACTTCCAGTTTCCAAAGGATCTCAGGAAATCACTAAGCGCTGAGTGTCATAGAGACTCAAGCTGGAGTAGTGTGCTCCATTATCAGAAGAAAAGATGAAGACTGGAAGAGGCAGGAGAAACGATTATTACAAGTGTCATAAGAAAAAAAAGAGAAGAAGATGGAGGAGAAAAGGAAAGAGACGGAGAGGAGAGGAGAGGAGAGGAGAGGAGAGGAGAGGAGAGGAGAGGAGAGGAGAGGAGAGGAGAGGAGAGGAGAGGAGAGAATGCAAAGAAGATACAGATGACTAAGATGACCAAGATAAATATAAAAATTAAGATAAAACTTGAGCTACTGGCCTAGTAAAATGAATACCAAGCATATGACTGTATCTAGAAAGATGAACAGCTATACAAGCTAAAGAACAGTGTCACAAAAATGATTCTGACCACAAATAAAACTAATCTCACTGCTTCTCAACTGAGATTGGGAATACTGAGATTCTCAATAGCCTTCCTATATGGCCAGTGATTTTTAAAAGGTCAGCTTTTACTTGTCTTTTAGTCTACTTATGACATTTTATGACATCTTTACCTGACCCTTGTCCTGGATGTGAAGGGGCAGATGGTATTCACTGGGGTTATGTTCCTGTGTAATCTCACGGAATTTTGTGTTAATGCCATTTAACTACAATGGATCAAAAGCATAACTAAAAATCCTAGCTATATTTTCAGAAAGAAAAATTGTTGGATTCATGTCACATTCCTGTAAGGAAAATGTTACTTTCTACTTCAGACTTCCTAGGGAGATAAAAAAGAAAAAAAGACCTCTCCTCCCCTGATTGTAAAACTATGCTGCTAACAATTAACAATACTCTTTAAGAGATGCAGATATTTCACCTCCATTCCACTGCAATGACTTGCCTTCCACCTGGTCTGATCTTTTTGGAGACATCAGCTACAGTAGACATTTTAATTATTATTCCAAAGAATGTCCTTAATTTACAATACTTCTATCTATACATTCACTTTCTTCATTTTACAAAACAAGCTGGTCTATAGTCATCATCTTAAACACCACAATAAATTCATAATATATTCATTGTGAAAATTAAAACCCTTTTCCTTGACAAAGTGTTCTAATATACTGTTTGAGTATCTGATCTTTACAGAAGCGTATGAGGATATAAGTCCATTTCCCAAATCAAAGGTAGGAGAAAATCATACTTCAATTTCACTACAGCTGATGAGCTTATTATCATCAATCCCCATATTTTAATCCTGTTCAACTACTGAGTTAGCAATAATCGAGTTGACTTTAGTGCTTAAGAGTTAAACAAATATTTAAAAAAATGATTTCATTTGTAAGCATTAAAGCTCTTCTGATGATTGCTAAATCAATATTAAACAAACTGGAAACATTTAGGTTCAACCCCACCAGAGCTGCAAGTATCCCAGGGTCAGATAAGCAACAGTGGCCATAGATCTAAAACTATCCATTATAATTAATAATTTTAAGATAGAGTACATGATTTAGCTGTAGTATACATTTTTATTATCTTTCCGGATTCCTCAATAGTGCAGAAATATACTGTTGTCTATTTTTAAATGAAAGGTTAAACTCCTGGCCTTTCAGCTCTGTGTACCTATGACTGCTTGAAGAAGTGTGAACTAGATAGCCTGCTGGAATACTTGTTTCAAAAGACCAGGAATGGGCAGAATTGGTAAGTATCCTTATTATCCATGAACCAGATGAACACTCCAACTGCATTCTACTTTCAATTACTTTTGAATCATTCCTAATCCCTGGAACTAAAATGTGATTTAAGGAAGAAAACACAGTTTGAATTCTGTTTTTTAGGTAAGACAGAGAAAAGTCAGTAGATATAAAAAAACAATGTCAAAAAGGCATTTTTAGACCAAGTAGTACTGTTAGACAGAAGCAGGAGTTTTCTTCATGTCACAGTCTAAGATTATAAGATGTCTGCCAGAGCTTTTTCTTAATAACAATGTTGTGAACCCAGACTCTTAAAAATAGAAGTTTGTTCTTTTTTCAACAAAATAATGAACTGTTTTGGAACAGATGTACAGAACTTAGTGAGATGACTCATCAGCTACACTCAGTTACAGTGGCTTTATCTGTAAATGCGTAAGACGAAAAGCCACTCAAGAGAGTTCATAAAAGAACAGCCAATCTTCTGAGAGCTAATCACACTGGGCTATTCTTGGAGGAACATAGTGTTTGTATGTAATGCCAACAGTTACCAATTACTGCCTCTGTTTGGAAAAATGAATAGATTTGTGCAGTTATTTAATGGTGCTCTGTGCAAAGACTCTGTTAAAACTGTTGGAACCTGTAATTGTCCATCACTGACCTGATCCAAATACCAAACACTGTGCAATAGAAAAAGCATATCTGCTTAACTTAAACTACTTTTCTTTTCAGAGGAAAGACAGTTTCTGGCATACTAAGATGCATATGGTTGTATTAAATTCAGGGCGATAGATTTCTGTCTGCATTTTAACCCTGAGCATCTGTATGAAAGGTTTCGCATTTGCAATGTAGGCAATGCACACACCATCATATTTTTCCAAGAATCACACTAATATTAATAAATGATATCAACACTAAACTTAAGGGAGATAAGGGTGAACCATACCATAAGCAAAATAAGCATTATCATCTCATTCCTACTGAAGTACAAATTAAGAGCAATTTAGTGTGGAAAGGTACAGAAGTGAACACTGGTATATACATATGTGTATTAAAAATAAATAAAAGAAAAGCAGAATGGAGCACCCTTACTACCATTTTTTTTTTCCAAATTTATCAATTCTCATGCCAAAAAATCTTATTTATGACACCTATTGAAAATTTTGTGCATCACTTTTAGAGTCCTTCAAAATACCTGTACATTATGTGGGCTTTTTTAACAGATTTAATAAAAATTATATGGATTTGAAGGAGAACATATGGTAAAAGACAGGCAAAGAAATTTGTATGGTTTATTCATATAATTTTGAAGTAGCGTATTTAAAATCTCATCCCATTAACATCCATTGTCCACCTAATTACTATAAGTAATTGACAGCTCTCATTAGGAAGAGACAAAACTAAAGGGAATTAAGGTCTTGATCTTGCAATTGGATTTCCATGAGCCAATGCCTTCGTTGTGTGGGGTCCCTTTAGTGTATGTGGGTTTTATCTCGATACAGGAGTCCATCTGTGCAAATATGAATTCAAGATCAGGACCCAAGTAATATCATGGGAAGTATGCTGAGTAATAGAACTGTTCCATGGTTACATAGCAAGAGAAAAGATGACAATGAACACAAAATAGAGTAAATATATACCATAGTCTGTTAGCCGAGTTTGGAAAATATTGCAAATTCTGCACTCTCCAGAAATCCAAACCTGAAAGCAAATGGGAAGATAGTTTTCAGACTTTTCCAAGTCCAGCTGTGCAGATGGTTCTGGACAAATTTACCATGGACTAAGCAGCTGCAAATCCTGTTAGACTGCTATGACTAACTGGTGACTAAGCAATGGCGCATGTTGCCTGCGGCAATAGATTGGTAGGAAAAGGAATGAAAGTGATGCATCACAGAGTATGTAAGAAGGTAGCACCAAGAAGGTACACAAGTGGAATCTATAAAATGGCTGAAGACAAGAGTGCATTTTATGCTATTCCTTGTGAATGAACTTGTATCCATCACACACAAGAACTCCTACTTGGTATATGTGTCGCCTTTTGGAATCACCCTCAAAATCTCACTTACTTTGATATATATCAAAATGAGCCATTTTTCATAACCACTGATGAAGATATTAGTGCACCTAACCACAGATTCTGACAAATGGAGTTGTCCTCTATTCAGATCTGGTAAACAGCTGAACTGATGAAGTTTACATTTTTATACTACCTTACCACAGTGATACTTCCAGCCTTCCCTATCTCCATCCTCCTCAGCCATACTTTTTGCTCCTCTCTATAAGACTTTTACATCTTCTTCATGTACTTCCTACATAGCTAACACCTTACTACCCCAGATTTTACTCCCAGCCCCATTTCATGAACCTTATCCATCTCATGATAGATACAATACTTGCCGCCTTGTGCAAGTATTGATTGGCAGGTGTCAATCACCATGATGCACAGAAGGAGCCAAGCAATTCCTTTCACCTGCAACAGTTAAGAGTTGTGTTCACTTTGCTTTTTCTTCCAGTGGGGCATTACTTTAGGCCTGCCTCCTATATCCAGACACTTGGAGGAAGACAGAAGACACAGGTTTATTGACACTGTTTCCTTACCAATCAGATGAAAATGTCCCCTGAAATGTCTTAAAATAGCAAGAGAGAAGATCTTTGGACTTGTTTTTAAAAAACCTTAAATATAATAATTTACTGCTATATAAGTAAATCCTGGTGCTGTGTTCCAACAAGAGAAAGGACCTCACAGAGAGCAAATACATTGTGGGATTTCTATTGTCTATTCTGTGAAGTTAGTGTGTAGTGGGTGGTTGGCTAAGAAAAAAAATAAGGATACAAATAACGTTTTTCCAACACTGTATGTGTAGCATTGCACAACAACAACCTGAATCATAAATATATTCCTTCTAGTGGGGGAGAGACCTTGCTAGTTGAGAGGAATGGAGTTTATTATATTGCAAGAAATATGTAAGAAATTCAGATGCTGGAGCAAAATCAGGATGCTTACTATGAGAACATTACAAGTGCTTTGGGGTTTGCTGGCAGAACTGAAAAATAAAACTAATGCTCATCTCAATCAAAAATAAAACAACCTATACTAACAACAATAAAAAAAAAAAAGTACATATTACTAAACATGTTAGCTTGTTAGGAGAAAAGATAGAAAACAAATTTTAAATGCCAAAGAGAAAAAAAAAAAAAAAAAGAAATGTTTTCCTAATATTTGTTAGTAATTACCAGTTATTCCAAGACAAACTGCTATCAGATTAGAGAAAACAGGTCTTAATCCTTGACTGACTGCTGTTCCTATGGTGAATGTGACTAAGAAGGTCACCTTTGTTTCTTATAAATTTCTTCTTTTAAGTTCTTGATAATAGAAGGGAGCCAGCAAATATTTTTAGAATATGAAAGATATTGACACCAATGTTAAAAGCTAAAAGATGACTGCTCTCAACTGAATCTCCTCAAAGGAGAGAAAATTCAGCAAACAGAACATATGGGGAGGCCTTCTTTCAATAGAATTTTTTGTACCCTGCGTATCAAGACAACGTTTTTGTCTCCCCATCTAGACTGTGTTTCCCCCTTCCTTTTTATGCATACAGCACATGTTCCATTACATACAAACATATATCTGTTTAGGTATCTGTAGCATGCTGTCTATCAGTCACTCTGTTTGTATGTATTATGCTAATATATATTCAAAACAAACTAACACTATTAATTTATAGTGCCATTGCCCAAGAGATGCCAATACAGAAAAGGAAGCTACAGGTTCTAACTCAGGTTTTTGCCCTGTCCTAGGGCACCCATTTCATTTTTCCACTGTGTTAACACACATTGTTAATCAGGATAGTCAGGGATGTTACTGCTCTGTCCAAGACAAAAGATAAGGAACTGAGTCTACCCTGGCATTACGATTTAAGAGCAATTAAACCAACATAAATCTAGAGTCATCTAGCTGTAAGTATATTCTAGTGAATTTAGAATGAGTTCAAGCTATAGGCATATCTTTTAAGTGGCAAGGCAATCCTGTTCTCAGTGAAAGTACAAAATGAGTTAAAAAAAAAAAAAAAAACAGACAAATATGGATAAGAAAATTTACTGGTTAGTTGTACTCTCTCTAGTGCCTACATAAATCCATCCACAATTTCTAATGAATACGGCATGATATTTACCTTTCACACAGAAATGAGGCAAGACATAACTTTAATAGGGTTTGCAAAACGCTCTATAAGTGCAAATGATTGATAAAGCCAGTAAATGGCAAAAAGCCAAAGAATATTTAGACAGAGTTGTGCTTAACCCAGTGGGCTCTAGGGAAAATGCTCCTTTCCCATTTTTTTAATAATGCACAAATAAGGAATTGGTGGCAAAAAATAGCTTTTCATATATTTTTTGATTTTGAGAAAATTAAGGAACTTAGCAGCAAATAGTTGTTCCACATTCCTACATACGGTAGGCATAAAAATAAGCAAATAATAGATCAATAATTATTATACAGCAAATTTGCTAAATTTCTGCCTTTTACTATCAATTGGTAATAATTTTCTTTTAAATTCTTAAAATAATTATTTCTAATATATGCATAGCTAGGTTTTGTTGGATTACATTATGTAATGATGTCATTGATTACATCATTTCTATCACTTCTAGAATGTCTCAAAACAAGAAAAAAACAGTTTCTCAGCATGAGATAAGTCAAGATGGTATTTTTTAAAACTAGATAACATTGAAAAATTGGTACTGCCAGGAATAAATAAAACCCTATTTGTGACACATAAGAGATTCTTAAAGCACTTGAATTCTAAAGATATTATGTATTTTATAGTCGCAGCAATAGATTCACTCAAAGATTTTGTTTTTGGAAAGACCCAACAGTACAAGCCCTGTCATTCACAGACAGCCCCCCTGGTTTTCAAGAAGCTATAGTTTCAGTCTGGAAGATACCTTTTGCCACCTGTGCTTCATCATACTCTGTGTAAACACAGCTCTCACTGCTAGGCTCACTAAACAGAGACTATTTTGGGGTAACTTAATTTGGACATAATCCTGTAAGTTTGTACCAGTGCTGTAGCTTTCCATGTACTTTAAAATTCTGCTGAAAACATAATTATATAATTAGCTATACCTGATTAAGTAACTTTCCATGAAAGTCCTTGAAAATTTTTCACCAGTTAAGTTTGCAGGCTGGGGGGGGAAGGGAAAAAGATTTAATGTATTCCTGACTTTATGGAAAATGCATGGTAACATATCCGTATATCATGGTGATAACAAATTCTTTGCTGCCTGAGATTTTGTAGATTCCTTGCTGCCATCACTGAAAGAATATTTTTTTTCCAGTACTTAAGCTAAAATTAGTCTGCAATTCTTCCACAAAAAGAATTTTGTTGAGGGAGGAAAAGGCTCCGTCAGATACTCCTAAAAGACTGCTCACTGATGTGGTAGAAGAACAAAAGGCTAAATGCTTTCCCCATTGGGAAATTAAAGCAGGTGACTGTTTTAACCACTGTAAGAGTGTGTTTTTATCCTTCTTTCCAGGCTTGTTTAATGACTAGTCAGATCTTAGTATGAGGCAGACCAGTTCCAATCCACATTTTAGGAGACTAACTTTGCAGGCTGGTGCAGGGACCTGGGAAATCCCATTTAACTTCCCCAGTCTGCTGTTTTTTAAAGGTCTGTGTATTGTCCAACATGGAACAAAACCAAGCCTAGAAATCTGTATGTTTGGAAAAAAAATGCTATCTTGTTTTCTGACCAGCCTTAAATGCTGTACACACTAGTATCATATTTAATCTAATTCCAGGAAATATCTGTGGTGTCTTATAAACATCTTAGCACTTGCTTATGACAATCACCATAAAAGTATCCTTGAAGCTCAGGAAAATTAAAAGACAGTTGGTCTGAACTGTAGGTTTCTTTTGTCAAAAGGGTTAGAGTTATGGCAAGATTCTTAGTCTAATCATAACAACAACAACAATAAATATGCTACCACTGGCAACTACCGCTACTAATCTGTAGGTGGTAAGAAGAAAGAGAAGAAGCTTAAATATTTTTGTTTGAAGGAAAGAGGTCAATTCAACACAGAGTAAGAGAAGAGTATGGAGCGACATCTTCTAAATAAGAGTTACGGGAAGAGAGATCGCTCTATTTGAAAGCTTATATTTGAAAAACAGAGTAGCCCAGAGTTTAGAGGAGTTAGGTTTCATCTTTGTCAAGGTTATTTTACTAAGTCTATAAATGTACAAGGAAGCAGCAAGAATAACAAAAGGAAACAATTTTCTCTGAAGCTCCAAGTATATTTATTCTCAGGTGTAATGACTACTCACTGAATAGGATTTTAACTGAAACACTCCATAGTTCTCAAGCTGACAGTCTAGTACAGGCAATGCTCCTGTTGAAGCAGAGATTTTGGCATAGGTTAAGCCAATTAGCAATGACTGTCAATCACACTACCAACTTCTTTCAGTTAAACACATTTCAGGGACTTTAGATACACTTAAGACTCATGTTATCCCTACAGCTATTTTAATCTAGGACCTGAATAGGACCTTTAGTATTATAGATATAGGTGCCAATGATGTGTTCTTTTGTTGTGGGCTTGGAAAGGGCAAGAGCACAGGAGGCCGCAGAAGGCTAGGCCTTTCTGAAGTGGGCAGTGGAAGCATGCCACCACACACAAATTGGCGGTTCCCTTCCCCGGGCAGCAGAAACAGTTTTAGACTTAGGCAATGTTGGGTTTCTCCTCTCCCTCCTGAATTGTGAGCTTACTGAGGATGTCTTCTAAGCACAAAGTGAATATTATTCATCAAAGTACAAAGCAAGCAGAACAGCTCAGAAGTGATTGCACAACATAGTCTATATTTCTGAACTGGGCACAGGCTCTCTTTATATAAATCACACTTGTAGCAGTGACAAGAAAAATATACAGAAGCATAAACTATATTGCTAAAGGTTTTAGTAAATCATAAAAGCCTTGAAGTCGTTTGGGAATTTTTACTCAGCACTCTTAATGGCTGCTGACTCTCCCACAAACAGACACAAAGCACACGGCAAATTCTGTAACTGGATGCTTGTGGGCAGATTCTACTTAGGTCAATTATAAGCATATTCATGCTCTTGAGGGAAGGTTTTGTTTCCAATAGAGGTGCCAAAATCACCCTAATATTCCAGCTGGCTCAGTGGAAATGCAAAAGGTGTGACTTCAATAACACAGAAGTGATAATTGTGGGAAAGTTATTTAAACTCCAGCCCTTAAATGATTTTTTAAGAGCAGACTCTTCAGCTATGTGTTGCTCAGAAGCATTTGGAAAAGAACAACCGTTACTCCAATCCTACTCCATCAAACTCAAATGAATCAAATGGATCAGTATGGGGAAGATAATGGGAATTTTCTGCTTTTGCATAGAAAATCATTTCTCAACAACTCAGCTAGGTTACAGCATGTAGTATAAAAACAATAAGTATTTCAGGAATCTAAATTTAAATACACTAAAAAAATTAAAATGTGTTATCAACTGGATGAACTACAAATCTCACCTCAAGATTCACTGATGCAGAATGTCACAGAATTAGGTGAAGATTTGATTTTCTGAGAGACTTGTTTCATTTTTGTACCAGATAAATTTGTCAGAGCTGCCCAGTCATAACCATTGGCATCTAATCATAAATAGTGGAAATTAGTTTTGGTTGCTTTGAAAATTCTACAGTTTCATGGTGGGATGTGGCGAATTGTTTGAAACTTTGTATATGGGCCAGTGTGGGCTCACTGGATACTTGCTACATCTTTTTAAGGTGCTATGAAACAGACTATTCCTCATTTTCTCCCAGGAGATACTGGATGTCCCAAATGTATGCTGCCATAACCACTAGTTAGTGCTCCTTATACATCATGTTATGCAGCTGAACATATTACAAAGTCGTATGTAATGGGTAAAAGTCTTCCAACTTCTTCTTTAATGTACAGCATATACAAAATTATCCAGTGTAATATGCTGCTGGAGTTCACTAATGTTACACCAGGTTGAAGCTGTTACATGAACTATGTTAGACAGCAAGACAGAATTGTTTTCCATGTAATCTTGAGGGAGTCCTTTAGGAAAGGGAAAACAATGACTTTGAAAGTCCATTTTAGTGCCAGCTAGCAGAAATCTTAAAGGTTATTCTATATTACCCATATTGCATTTCACAGCTGATTGTGCATTTTACAGCTGATGTGCTCATGCGTAATTCTCTACAAAGTAGTTTTGCTTGTAAAATGTATATATACCTAGAAAATAGATTGATGGAAAGGAAAGGAAAGGAAAGGAAAGGAAAGGAAAGGAAAGGAAAGGAAAGGAAAGGAAAGGAAAGGAAAGGAAAGGAAAGGAAAGGAAAGGAAA
>VZSV01000150.1:621594-658525 GCA_013398735.1 Nothocercus julius | reverse complement strand
AAAAAAAAAAAAAAAAAAAAAAAAACAGCACCTCTTTAAGCACTATGCATCTAGTGCCGACTTAAATAAAAATGAATCAGAGCAGATTTACCATCTTTTTCTACTGTCACAGTGGAAGTAAGAGAAAGACAAAGTAGAATGTAGAACATTTATGTTTAGAAACTGTTATCTCAGGGGCAAGAGAGTTGTGCTTTGTAATGGAAAATTTAATGGATTAGCCTAGTAGGTTTCACAATCAATCTAAAAGATTTTTTTAAAGTAATGTATATATAAAGACCGGATTACTATCCCTAAACTTTTATTGCCTTCATATTTCATTTCTGTTTGTTTCTATTTTGGCCCCTTAGTAATAATATTCTTGATAGCTTATGACTGTATGCTTTCATTACGATGAAAGCATTAATTCTATATAAAAATTTTGGCCTAGGGCTCGTCAGTTATCTGATGCTTATTTTCCCTGTGCTTCACTAGGTTTTCTTTCCCGTTCTAACTTTCTGAATTCCCAGAAAGACGCCCATGGCACTGAAAGTTTATAGTTTGGAGTCTGTATAGATTTGTAGTTATTAATAATTTATTGATTGTTTTTTTCAGCTTATGGGAAAAAATAAAAGAAATTAAAAAAAAAAAGGTTAAAAGGTTTCTTTCTTAGCGCTGTCCCGAATTCCCTACTTTCAAAGGTACAGTTACTGACCAGGCTGTGATACAGACTAAGGTGTGTCTCTGCGGAAATAACCAAGGAAAGGTACTAAAAAGTTCAAGAAATTTGCAGAGCTCTTCTAAATTGCCTTATATCTAGAGTGTTCTGTACCTGGCATAACTTTATTTCACATAAACACCTTTTAACACCTCAACATCTCAAAAAACATAAAAAAATGATATTCAAACTCTGGAAGTTTATTTTTAAAAAGTGCATTAGAAAATTTTCTTCTGATCACAGAAATTTGAACTCTACATAAGATATGACTTCCCAGGGATGCACCTGTGGGTTGTCTTTACAGAGGAAGGTGATGTCTCTGAGTGAGCCCCTGTTGTGCCTTTATCCCCTTTGGCCAGTGTCTCCCAAAAAAGCATTGCTAAATTCCACTGACATTGAAGGAAATTAAATAAAATATTAAGGGAACCTTAAATCCTTATTTTTCTCCTATTATTCTGTGATATGTGAGTATCATCTTGGGGAGGAAGAGGTGTCAAAATATACCAAGAAAGCACAAAATCTTGCTAGGTATAGAAGGATTAAATATTAGAAGACACAGAGAAAAAATAAATAAATGTTCCAAAGCTGTAACATGTTCTCCTTACTGCATTTATTATATTTACATCTTGTCTTTACAGAAGTGCATTCATTAATATGGAAAATGCCATCTATTTGGTATATATCTTTGCCAAATGAAAGCAACACCTAAACAAAACTGAAAGTTCAATGTAGATTTTAGTCAGAATTAGATCCTCATAGTTCATTAAGAGCAAAGTCATTTATCAATCCCAATAAAATGAATTGCTTCAACTGTCCAGATAACATTGTAATTTCCCAATTATTTTCTGGATCACCATACAGAATTTTTAGCATCTCAGGCAGAAATGTAAGCAGGCATAGCAACATGGTTACTCTTAAACTTTAGAAGTGTCCATGTTTTCATTCTATATCTCTTTATTTTTCTCCTCCCTGTTTGTTTATTTCTCTGTTATCCTGGACTGCACAGATTTGTTATATCACATGAGTGGGGCTACTTCAGATGGATGTTGAAGACAAAAATGCTAAAAATACACCCAGAAGCACTTTGCCTTTTAAGTCCCTGTGGGACTTGATTTTAGAAGTTAGCCTTCTCTAATTCTTCAAAAGGAGAATTCAATAGGTGTTATACAAACATTTATGGACACACTGTTTTGTTTTTGTTGTTGCCTGTGTTTTTTTCTTTCTTTCTTTCTTTTAACTGATTTTTTGGTATCTCTTCCATCCAGGTAACCCCCTTGGGGAATCACATCTCTCCCACAGAGTGGCCAGTCTCTGTGCAGATGGTGAGATGACTCTTCATTGCAAGGAACGTTGTAGCAGCATGTCCAGTGGGTTCGAGAGATACTCCATGTGAATTCTTATAATTCACCTGGCTTGTTGTTTTTTGTGACCACTGTGGTTCATGCTTGATCTGCACCACAAAATCTCAAACTACCTCCTAACTGCCTTAACCGGGCACAAAAGATTGTCCTATGTGAACATTTCTGTATCCACAGGGACAGTTTCTACCAACTATTTCAAATTTCTTATGTACAATTTAGGTCAATTCGGTATCAGGTTCTGCCTGGAGGAGTTCCTGCAACAGACAGATTCTCCACCCAGGGAGACACCTAGGGATAATCAACACTTCTTCAGCATGAAGTTAGTTGGTCTGGGCACAGCAGGAACTGCTTGGGGGGAATCTCCAGAACTGTCTGAAATTCCTACCTGGAGAATTCCTGTTAGGTAAACATTTTATTGTGAAGCTGGCTACCAGGTCAGTCAACATTTTGTTGCAAGTCAGGTCATTGTCTCAGGTAGGTCCACTGTCTTATCTACAAGACACTAACCTGGGAGTTCCTAGAAAGTGAAATGCTAAGTGTGCAAGGTAGACACACAAATACACAGTCCTGATATTCAGCTACATTATACTTGCAATAGTAGGACAAATCTGAATTTCATGCTTGCATCACTATTATAACTTAAATTCCCTGGATCTGGTATCATGGGTCAAATGCTGCAAATACCTCTTTGTGGTCTGAGTTTATATATATATATATATATATGTATATGTATATCATCAGCATATGTGGTCACCACTGGAAGCTCCACGTGCCTGTTCAGGAAACTAGTACTTTTATGTACAAAGATTGCAGAAAAGATGGTTTGCAAGCACTTGAGAAATGTGCAGAAGATTTCACAGAGAAATCTTCATAGAAATCTTTGTAGGACTAAGTGTATATGCAGTCTGGATTATCAGATATGAAAATAAGAACTATACAAATGTGGAAAGAATAAAGAAATTAATACTCAAAGTTTTAAATAGTTCACAGTAGCTCATTCACAGAAATAAGAAGCTACTTGTCTAATAGCCTTCATAGCAAGAAGTAACTGAATATCTAAATGCACTCAGTATAATTTGCAAACAGAAAGTAAAATTGTTAGCAGGTTGTACACTTTAATGTAAAGAACTAGTTCTGCATGTACCATAAGAAGACTTTCTCATTTAGACCAATTCAGGAGGAAGACGATCAACTGACAAATTCGCAGTGAGTGGTTGAGGCATTTCTAGCAGGGATCCACAGCCTCTGCTTCTTCTCCACCTCAGGAGCAGCTGATTGACCTATACATTTTCTGTGTCTTTGCTCCTTCTCTTATACTATAAAAGGTAAGGTTTTCCTTTCTTCCTCTCTTCCCTCCTTCCACTCTTCAGCTCCTCATGCTTCAGCTTTCATTCCCAAGCAGGGCATAAGTCCTCCAATGGGCTCATGGTAATGATTTTATTTCTGAAAATGTTCTTTTCTTGAAGCTATTACAATATGTACCACTTTGCTCCCCAGAGAGTAAGTTCTTAGTACTGTGTGTTGCACCCAAACCACTGTCTCCCTCACCCTTTTCAGAATCTTTTCCTCTCTATGTCCTCTTTTACATAATATCAGCTAGAAAAAAAAAAAAAAAAAAAAAAAGCTTTCTTTATGAAGGTAGGAAGTAAGGTAAAGTAAGGTATAGAGGAAAAGGGGAAAAAATAATAATGAGACTAGTTTTTAGCAACTAACTCAGACAATTATGCCTCTATTCTTAGACCAATAATGGTGCAGTACCAATAGTTAGACCTAGTGTAACCCCCTTTTCCTAGAGCAGTCCTAGCTAGATGCTAAATAGAAAACTACAGCCTGAAATACACATGTGCATATGTATATGTAATGACCTAAAAATCCAGTCACATGTTAGAATGAGTTTTGAAAAGATAAAGACAATACCTACCTATCAATACTCTTACTTTTTTTAACTCACATTTCCACATCTACCACTGCATAATTTTCATCATTACTCTCTGAACATGAGCTTAAACTGACAAGTAAAAGTTCATGTTATCATACGCATCCATCAGGGAAATTCCCTAAATTTTTCCTGGGAAATATCTCCAGCATCTACCACTGAAAAAAATCCACTTATTTGACAAGTAAGACGTAAATTGACTACATGGGAGTAATAATTTTCTTTATAGTGTTAAATTATTTGTAATCTGCTTTGTTCTTACTTGCAGTTCAAATGATCTACTCTAGGCTCTTTGCTTTGCTGCAAAAAAAATTCCAATTGAAAATCCCAGATATGAAAATTCTTAAGTAAAGAGAAATGCAGATCTAGAAGTACACACTTTTTAATTTATGAGATCTTGAGGAACCTTTGGGTTGCCCGGTTTTATTCATGACTGTAACCTATACCTGTCTGAATTTGAAGATCATCTCAGCCAAGGATAAAGTCTTTATTTATTGACAGATCTACATACCCATAGGAACCTGAAAAAGTCTCAAATATGCTGTTGAGCCACATAATTTAATAATATCAAATTTGTTACCCTGCTGCCCTTGTTATGTTTGTTTACTTCAAATCTGAAATCTTTGGTGAAAAACAGAGTGGAGTTAAACAATTTCAGAAAACTGACTGGATATATAGATTCAATCCATCAGGACATAGAAGTTAATACACTATATGACTGTGCTTAATATTAGAAGTGGTAGAAGAAAAAAGCAAACAGAACTTTGTTCTATTGCAACATGAAGTTTTGGAGGAACTGACATTTTCAGCTAAAAAGTAAACAATCCAGAAAGATGAGTCAGTAAATATATCTGTATTGAGCAGTACCACATAATTTGGGACACTCCTATAAAAATAACGAAATGGCTGTTTTGAAAAGCACAGAATATATGTTTATATCTTCCAGGAAATCAATATCAAAAGTGCTCCTTGCATGACGAAGAGGTTAGATTGTGTTGTTCTTATTTACCTTATATTATTCCTATTTGTAATTACCACATTGTCATGAATATCTCCACAATTACTATGAAATCTTTTTTTTTTTTTTAACACTATTTGAATGTTCTACAAACATTAACATGTGTATAAGTCTGACCTCTCTTAATTTATATTCTTCCCAGGGTAACTCCAATGGAATGATACCACATGAATGAGACACTAGTTTCATGCTTTTCAAAACCTGTTGGATTTCACAGAGACACTAACACAATATTCTAGTAATTGCCTCTTATGTAGTACAAAAAGAAAGAGAACAAACCCTCCACTTCAGCTTTAAATTATATCTTACATATGGACTACAGACTGAAAATAGCCTGAGGTCTGCAATGAAATACCAATCAAAATAAATAAGAAACCTTTGAACCTCAGAGACAGTGTAAAGACCAATGAAGGCTGAAAGGTCCATTTCCATTTTATTTTAAATTTCAGAAAGCCTGCCCTGCTGCTTTTTTCTGAAGCAGTAATTACATTGTACTTGCTTCAAAGATACACTCAGAATCTGGGGAGTAAAAATGATGCACTCTGCAGTATTAAAATTTTAAATACTTTAAGCCTAAGAAAAGTAACTCTTTTTTGTGATAAGGTAACATAGTAAAGATAAAAAATAAATATCTCCAATCTCCTATGGTGTTACCTTATAGAAGGCTTTTTCTTTTTTCTTCCCTCTCTTTTTTTAACCAATCATCAGTACCACATCACTTCTTTTTCTCTTATCCTTTTAAATCCCTCTGATGATTCAAGAAGGTACCTTGTTTCTCAGCATGAATGGCAATATGAGAAATCCAAGTTATAGCACAGTTCCCAATACAAATCAGCTTTCCAAATCATGAAAAAACACTAAACTTGTTTAGAGTATCCTGTATTATAACAAGGTTTATCTGAAGTATATCTGTAAGTCAGTGTACTAAAAAAGAAATACAGACTTTTTTTTTTTAATTACTAAATATGTTGCAACTAAAACTGAATCATTGTAGTTCAGGTACAACTCCTATACAAACCTTTTCCTTAGTAAAGGAGAGGAGGAGAAGAGGAAGATGATAAAGAGGAATATAAAGATATAGATAAAGACGAAAGATAAAAGCTTGTTTAACCTAACAGAATAAATACTGAGCAGAGACACAGAGCATCAAGATAAACGGCTATATAAACTAAAGGACAGTGGCAATTGACATGGACAACTGACTCACTGGATATTCTGGCCAAGAATAAAAATAATTCTCTCTTTTCCAATATAAGAACAACTGAATTTCTCTCTTCAGCTTCCTCACCTTTAATGTAATTCTTGTGCTCCTTTTTCCTCCTGCTGTTAACATCGTCCTTTCATAACTTCCAGTACTCCCCTATCTACTCCACCTATATCCATGTTACTATCTTTCCACTGATGTGTTGTCTCTCTACACTTCTTTCTTGATACTTCTGAATCCTCTGACTAGCAAGCAGCAAGATCAGTACAATGACCAACATTCATTCTTTTCAGCTCAGTATACTAATGTGCCTAGTTATTATCTGTGTGCATACCCCAGCACAGCAGAACCCGACTACTATATGAAAAAAATCTCAGAATGACCACAGTGAAAGAGTAAAACATCATGGAAATACTTTTTTGATTTGCTTTTCAATCAAAAATAGCCATTCTCACCTGAATCTGAATTATTCTATCACCATAGACATTAGCACAGACTTTTTTTTTTTTTCTCATTTAGGTTTATCCCCCAAATCTTTATTTCACTCACATTAAGGGTCATTTATCCCACCTTTTTTTAGCTCTTTGGCCCTTTTACGTGTTCGTTCTCTTGCCCAGTTGCATGTCTTCCAGGGCAGATGTGGCAAGACATTCATTCAGCATGCCCCAGATACTTTCTTTTTTTTTTTTATATGTCTTTAAAGGTTAGAACTTGTTGAAATCCTTGATGAGTTTTGGCACTTGTTATAGGTTCATCCTATTCAACATCTAAAATTTTCCAGACGCATTTGCTTCCAAAGACTTTTAGATGACTCTCTACCTATCTGGTGGCTTTCCAGCTTTCACATCCGCATGTTGAGGGGAAGATAATGTTTGAGTAGGAGGCTTCTATATAGACAGCAAACTTCCAACAAAAGTGGGGCAAACAACAAGACCTTTGTACAGTATGAAGATAGGAAAAGTGAATATTCAGTTCTCTGACTACCAAAAAACTTTATGGAGAGTATAACAAAGCAATGCACACTATCAAAAAAAAAAAAAAAAAAGCTCAAGAGATTAATTTAGTGGAATAAAGTAGAGTGGTAAGGAACTTTTTACTATAGATGGATGAAATTATTTAGCAAATATTAAATTTTCCCCAAATGGATTTAAGCCATCTTCAATATTTTTATATGAAAATATGAAGTTGGTACTTTAATAATTTTTTTCCATTTTTCCTAACAAAAATAAAAAAAAAAATAGTGCAGTTATATAAACCTAAAGAGACCTAGATTTAGTTCCCTTTTCTATCTAATTTGCACTAAAATCTCCCCAGAAAATGTCCCTTACCCTTCAGTCTATAACGCATTATTTCCTCCCAATAGAACTTTTCTGTGAAATATATAAATATTCTTTTAATGTCTGGATACTGAGGTGTTTTTCTTGTTTGTTTGTTTGTTTGTTTTTAATAATCAAACAGTTCCAACAGGTAAAAATGAGATCATTCTCTCCCAGAATACCTGATAATTTCACAATTTAGTCTTATTATAGGAAATACTGGATGCAGGCATATTTGGTCCTGCCTTAGCTTGAGTACATGGAAAAGAAGTTCTCTCATTTACCTCCAGGTAAAGAAACAAATTAAATCAGATTTCTTATAGCCTTAATGAATTACTTTTTTTTATTGCACTATAGTGAAACACGATGACTTATTTCTAAATCAAACTTATCATATTCATTATTTTTCTTGCACTCTTCTGGAAAGGAAGCCCCTTAAGTGGAAAGTTTCTTTACATAGGAAACAGATCTTTACCTGGCACCCCTCCCTCTTTTATTGTTATTATTATTTTCGGTACCAGCTATCATTTCCTGAGAATAAATGATTATTTCCACTGCCATGACTCTAAATATATACCAGAAAATAAATAAACAACAACCTTAATAGATGGAAGTTACTGTTTGACAGATTCAAATATAAATGTGGAACAGATTGTTCCTGGTGAACATGATTAACTATAAACACAAACTGCCAAGCGATTCTTAATACCTTCCTATTAAGACTGGCTGTCTTGTAAGATGTGTCAGTCAAATGTAATGTCGTAAGGCCTGGATCAGGCAGGAGATGAGAACACATGATTTAATGGTCTCTTTGGCGTTATATTATGTAATTGGGAAGACTTCTTAATCAATATCTAGATCTTTGTGCAGGTCCTGTTATTTCTAAGAAAGATATCTAAAACATTTCCAGAGAGAAGAGTTGTTTTCAGCCAATGACAATCTTACTGAAATTCAGTTTAAATCTGATGTGACTCCTGTTCATTGAAACCAAAACCCCCACTGAAAACACTTTTTTTTTTTGACATCTTGAGACTCAGATTATATTCTCAAACAAGGTTATAGAAGGCACAGTAGAATGAGTTCCAGGCTCAGAATATCTATTAGGTCTTCTTCAGGTTATCTCAGTGTTAAATGATTTCTTTTTTGCTGTTTTGAACCTTTCTAGTAATTTTTAAGTAGGTGACACAGAAAAAACAACATATGATATATTTTTAAAATATTTTTAAAATTGTCTGTTTTTATATTACAATCTAATTAGTATGAAAAATAGTAATTTTAAGAATTTATCCAGTTAATTCTGACCAACAGGTTTTGCTATTTTGAGGCATTTTGATCACTTGGAAAAAATATCAGAAATGAAGTGTTTTAAAATTTAAAATGTAGATACAAGTTTGAAGGTATTTTCATCTGTATTACTTAGCAATTCTTCAATAGTAGAAAGCAATTAGCAAACAGAACCCGATGTCTGGTGCAGGAATGTTCATACATAGAAAGGAGAACCGTCATTGTTCTCCATTTTCATGGCTTGTTTGGTAGTAGTAGTAGTAGTAGTAGTAGCAGCAGCAGTAGTAGTAGTAGTTGTTTGTGTATTTCTAGTTCTTAAATTTCATGAGAAAAATATTTAAGATTATTAGACAAAAATATATAGGACACTTTTATAAAGAATGTGATAAATGGATTCTATTTCTAAATTTGCATTGTTTTGTAACACTTATGGATATAACCTGAAAAGAAGATTTTAATTACTCCATTAATAGAAGCACTAACTTTGAGATCTCAGTCACCTCAGTGTTCACATTTCAGTTCCAAATTCTGAATGTTTCATCTTAATCTTAATACATGTGAGTACCTCATATATTATTTTTAATTGTTTACATCCAGGACATTCTAACACCAATTAGGTGTTAGAATGCAGGGAGAGGGTTTTTTTTTTGTTTTGTTTTGTTTTTTCTATTAGCATTTTGACTAGCTCTTATTCATGTTGCACTGAAATAAGAGTTCTACTACTTCAAGTTTTCTTATGCTTTGAAATGAAATGCATAGATGAGCTAGGTTTTTGAAATCTTTGACAACTTTCCCCACTGATTACAACTGTCTATTTCAGTTTATAATGAAAACCTAAAGAATTTTCCTAACAAAATCACAAGCAGCAGCCATACTTCTGAATCCTATAACAGTTTTGATCTATTTAGTTAGTATATGCGTGCTTGCACAAAGCTTTTAATTTAATATAAACTCTTCTTTTTTTTCTTTCAAGAGAAGGCTTCTAGTATAGAGAAGAAGTACCTCAATATCTGACGTGCTGGGTCAAACTACTAAAGTTTTATACACATGCCCTCACTAATTTCAGCACAGAGCTATCACCTTTTAAAAATGGATATACACCCGTATACATCCATATATCCATAGAAATATTCATCCGTAGAAATGGAATCAGTATGTTGAGATAACTTGTACTGTTTTAAGCTCAAATACTCAGTTGAGAATTACACATTCAGAGTACTATTATGCTGCTGTCACCGAAATACCAACACTGCCAGGAACAGTGATTTTCCAGGTGGGCTCTACTCTCAATATATTTCTCTTCTTAAGGCTTTTCTAAGATAACATCTTGCTGTCACCCCACCATTTGTCAGTTATTTGTTTGAATTTGCCCCAAAGACTTCCTTCCTCTCTTTGAAGAATAGGCAGTTTCTAAATCTTAGCTGTGCTGGCTAAGTAGGGGCCATCCTCAGGGACAAAATACCGAACTTTACCTATGTAGTTTAGGAGCTTTTGGAGTGCTGTCATGTCCTTTGAGACAATGGTTGGCTTCTTGGCCAGTGTCCCCTTTGGTGGTCCCCTCCAGGAGAAGCTGACTACCCCTGGGAATGTCAGTTATGGAGAGCCAGAAGGGACAGACAAGAAGATTCCACTCCTGGCAGCTCAGGTCTTCCTCTGTGCCTACACCACTGATCATTTCTGTGCCCTCCATGTGGTCACTTAACACAATGAGCTGAGCTAGAAAAGGAAAGCATGACACTGTTTAGCCAAAATCAAAGAAAGATATGAACACTGCCAGCAGAAAAATGCTAATTAAGTATGCGATCTTCCAGGTCCTATAATTACATTCAAATAATCAGGAAACCTATTGTTTGATTCACACTGTATGTATTAAAACCTTATAAGAAATGTTCAGTTGTCTTAAATGACCAAGGAATCTGTCAGAGGTTATTTCAACCTTGCTGCAGCTAATCCACCCTTGTCTTCATCTAGCGCGGCAGTAAGGAGAGTTGGTATTGTCAGTGGAGCAATTATATTTGTAATGATGATATTTGTCCAGTGGGAACTAGATAGACCACAACCACTTGCTCAATGCAGCTTCCTCCACTGCCATCAAGTACTAACAACTCTCATTCCCTGCTGACCTTGGTTGATTTCAAACTACCAAAGTAGCTGTGCATTTTATATGTTGTTAATAGTCTTATGCCTAGTTTGGGCCTACAATGCAGCAACTTCCTTAAATAAACCAATATCTGATTTGCTGAGTTTTAATAAATAACAGGTATAAATGGTTACTATAAATAATAACACTGATTATCCTGTGTAATCAAACTCTTCACCTGCTGTGAGATGCACCACATTTATGCAGATCAGCTGTAGGCTTTTCATCCATGAAATTATAGAATGTATAATGTGATGGGCCATGATATATTTAGTGTACTGTAATTGCTTATTTATAAAAGAGCTATCAACAGCCCACTTTAAATAAATTCAGAAATCACTGTAGGGCATTTCAAAATGAATATTTTATATGACATTTTTAAAAGATTATGAGCATTTCTTTGAACAGTAAAATTAATGGCTGTTTTGCTGTTTAAAGTCATCCTATGTAGATTCAGGATAATGGCATATAAACTGTAATTACTACATTTGTGTTTTAATTAGGAATATAATCATCCACCTCTCTCATGCTGCAGTTTTCTGAAATTAATGTCGGAGGTGGGGGGGGAGCATTTAAAATGGCCTGCTTACTCGTAGAATGGTTATAAGAAAGTGAATGAGATATAGACAAGATACATGCTTGCAGTTAACTTCTATCCAGAAAAAAAATTCTACAAGTCATTCTCGCCTATTGTATTTTGTGACACATAGTTGATCTTTACTCTTTTCTGTAATGAGTTCTAATGACAACTGAAAGTGCTAATTTTGCCTATCCTCTTGCATACATCGTCATCCTGATGTTTTTCTATCTGAAGTTCACTATGTTTTGTCCTGTAGGCAACAACTCTATGCTTGGAAAAGGAAGGATTGGGAAGGGAGGAAATAGAGGAGCTAATAGAGAAATTTTAAACTCACAAAACCCCTGCTGACATGAAGGCTGGTTAGGCTTTTATGAGATGGATAGATAGATAGATGAGAAAGCAATTTCATACTTTTAATAACTGTCAACATCTATTCCATATCTCCCAGAGAAGTGCTATTAATAAATATGTTGACCTGTAGAACAATATATTAAAATCACCCTTCAGGGATATCATTTTGTTTTCACCTGTTCCATATGTATGTTATTTATACATAAACCCTGAAGGAAAGAAATACCCAAAGCTTACAATTATTGTTCTTTCTTTGCCTATGATGAGAAGTTAAATTGAATATGTGTTCAGTTAAAGTTACTTCAGATGGATTTCAATGTAGCTTAAAACTTCATATTTTCAAAACTAGCCCTGCTATTTCATAACAAACAATTCCAAAACCAGAAAGCTAACAAAACCAGGTTTTTTATGGTTTTGTTTCATGGCTTGATCTTCTGATAGACAATAAGATGATGCTCCAAAAGGATTTTCCACAGATGGTATAGTGTCTTGCAGCTGTGGATTTTCTGGAGTCTAAACAGGAATTAGTTAACATGGAAGCATTTTCCTGAGAAGGGACTCTATCTCTACCAAGTCACATATTTTCCCAAAAGTGAGAGGTATCACTAACAATCAGGTCCTATAGGCTCGCTATGAAATTTGTCTGAAGCTGGCAGATTTGGCTGACACTGCAGATAAACAAGTTTCTGGGGTTAGAAAGAGATAGATAGAAATCACAAAATACAAAAACAAAACAAAACAAAACAAAAAAATCTTAAGCTAAAACAAGGTCTTTCATGAAATGCTGGCTTTCTGTGTCCACATCCAGCCTGGAACAATATGTACAAAGGATGAAGGGGATGGGAAAATATCTGAAACTCTTCAAATCAGGTCCAGGTGAGGTTCGGCTCAACAACTAAGCAGAAGCATAAGCTGATTTATGTTACCAAAAACGGCTTATCTGTCTGACCTATTTTTATTCAGGTGACCTTTTCAGACGTTTTCCCTGCCTGTGTTTACATGCTGTCTGTGTGATTTCACTAATGCATGTAAAATGCATTTGTCTTCCTTCTAAGGTTAAATGAAATTATACACTTAGAGTACAAGCAAGCAACAACAGCTGAGATGTACAGATGCCAGAAGGAAAACTTTTGTTTGATGTGTCTAGAAACAATTTACCATTGTTTCTGACTTCACTGTGCAGGGCATTCTGCAATCACTAGACCATCATGAATGATGTATATTTTCACAGTGAACTAGATCAAAGTGGTTTTGCACAGATGTTTCTGTAATTGTGCTGCATTGGGGAAATTTGCTCTTCAATGTCCCACAAATACAGACTTCCACCTGTGCAGTGGTCTAGTAGGGGAAGATGAGCATATGACATAAAGCATGTAGTTAATATGGTTGGCACAAAACCAACTAAAGATAGTTTCTTAGCATTGTCTGTATATGTATTTCTCAACTGTATTCTTGTGTTTCAGAAACTCGATTTTCAGGTGGAAGGAAAAGCTATTGGCAGACTAATAGAAAATCTGAATTTAGTTATGTAAAATAGACAGGGAAAAACATACATTTTAATTCATAGTGTTATGTATAATTTTAAGAAGACGAGTCAGCACAAAGATTAGCATGGATTATTTAAAATGTTTCAGGCCAATACATGTTCATGGCATACAGAATATCTGCATGGAAGAAGGGAAGTACAAGAAGCATTCTGCCTTTGTAAAAGCATTAGAACACTTGAACACTGCCAAGGAATAAAAAAGTGCTTTAAGTCCTACTTCTTAACATTAGTCCCCAGTCTCCAATTCTTCACAGAATAGTCTTCTTCCAAAGTTGTCTTAGTCATGACAAAAATCTAGTCATTACTTTATGGTTTCAAAGCATTTTTTTTCACTTCAAAATATGTTCAGCAAATGCAGTATTAAAAAATAAATTTTTGAGTGAACTTAACAAAATGCTGTAGAAGAATCAGAATTCCCTCCTCTTTAATCAAACAGAAGCACACTGTTCTTCACACAGTTCTAATTGCAAACTACATGAAGACTTATTTATGGTCTTAAATTCAAGGTAGACAAGTACCATCAAACTTCCATTGCACAATAAACGATATTGCTGCAGTAGCGAGGAGCAAAGGGAAAGGCACAGGGCTAGAGATATTCTGGCACTCTTAAACCAGTAATAACTTATATTTTGAACTATTCAGCTATCCCCTGGCAAATGAAGTAAAGGGATCCCACACTTGCAATAGAAAAATGAGGCTCTTAGCACATTCACAATCAATAAAGTATTTGATTGTTTTCAATGAGGTATTTTTATAACTGCCTGTTCAACTCTTTTACTTTTAAACTAATTACCCTAGTATCACCCTCAAAATCCTCTTGTCTTATTCCTTGTCAACCTTATTAACCTCTCTGAATCAATATTCAAAGATTGAGTTGTCTTCATATAGGTCCGTTTTAAATCGTAAAGTCTCTGATTCTTCCACTCAAATCTGTCTTACAGTAGTATGACTCCACTGACCCCGAAGGAATGACATAAGATTTACAGTGGTGCTAAAGGAATCATGCCTTAATAAAGTGATGAGCTGTGCATAAAGGTTAAGTGGAATAAGAAGAAATTTATAGTCTAAGAGACCATGGAAACTGGCAGGTGGGAAGTAAACAGAAGAAAAGTTAATCAATATCCAACAGTTAAAAGGAAAGCATAAGGAAGTGAGAAGGAAAAGGAATGGGAAAGAAAACAGAAGTTTTGTTCATTTCTAGTTGTTTTAAAATGATGATGAAGAGCAGGGAGTGAGAAGTAGGGTTCGGTTTTAGGAGACGTCTCGTTATTACTGCCATCTTGGGGATTACATTTATTCTGCTTTTACAGCTCTTTTAAAACAGTAGTATCATTGCTAAAGCACCACTCTGTTAGATGCCAGGAAGATGTGCCTTCAACGCCTCCCAGGTTAAAGTCCTGAACAGCAGATGTAGATATGTTGGGCTGGCCAGGTAGAGAGAACTGAGGACCCACTACTCACCGCCATCTCACAGCTGACACTGCCTGGGTGGCCACTCCTTCCAGCAGTGCAGCAAGGGTACATCATTGCACAGCTCCTTACTCTTGAGGGCATAGCTGCATCCTTACCTCTAAAGTTGCCACTAATCAAGGCTATCCCTCACAGAAGGCAGCTGAACCATCCCTGAGACAGTATTAGCCTTGTTAAAGTATTTTTGATGCTTGGAAGGGAAAAGTATGTATGTACTAAGTTTAAACATTTAAATATTTAAAATGGACTCAGTGATCTTGAAGGCCCCAACCATAATTATTCTATGATTCTATGATATTTGGGCCTTGAATTCACAGTCACCCATCTCAGAAAGGATAATGTAAAAATTGTTATGTGGCTTATTTTTTTTTCTATGAAAGGAAAAGGCTTCCCAGAGAGGCTGTGCAGTCTCCTTCTCCAGAGATCTTCCAAACCCGCCTGGATGCCACCCTGTGCCATGTGCTCTAGGTGTCCCTGCTTGAGCAGGGGTGTTGAACTAGATGATCTCTAGAGGTCCCTTCCAACCTCAACCATTCTGTGATTCTATGATTCTGTGTTTCTGTGATACAATTGCCATAGATATAGCACCACTAGCTTCGAGAAAATGAATCAGTCTATCCCAAACTTACTTCCTCTCCTCCCCAGTATTCTCCTTTATGCCAAGGAAATTTAACTTTGTGCAGAAGCCAACATGAAAGATTTTGTGCCATTTATTTTTAACTTATAATTTCAAGCTCCTAAATTAGCTTTAATGGTGCACAGCTCTTTGCATAGTCCTCTGCATATATCATTGTATTTGCATTTATCTGTTGTCCAAAGATGATCAGACACAGGATCAAAAGTACAAGTAGTCTCCTTCTAATTGTATTGATGGTATATGAGTTTGTTGTTGTCAATTTAGGCAACATATTTATAAGTTTCAGGCCATTATAATTCCTAGAATCCTTGAAAAATAAAGACCTGTCTCTGTCATCAACATTAATTAAAATACCCAATTAGTTATGTCACATAAATTACAAAGCAGTGTTTTTGGTTTTTGGGAATGGTTTAATGATACGAAAATAAAAAAGGGAGAGCAAATAAGCATTTTGTGAAAATGATAATGAATAAAACTAAATAATGTAAACAACATTTCTGAGTGGTATAACTCTTTCCCACCCTCTTTTTCTCCATATACATGCAACATATTTGTGAGAAAAGCAGGCAGTGTTCTCAGACAGTTAAAGACACCATCAATCATTGTCTTGCTTGGCAATACTTCAATTACTCTGGAAAAATACCATCATTTTCATGGCTACAATCTGATGCATGGAAAATCCCACTCACTGCCTCCCCAAACAGTAATGTTTGCGTATGAGAAATGTAGGCAGTGTTGGCAGGATGATGAACCATTAATAAACCTTTCTCTGTGTCTCCCAAGTATTTGGAAAATGTACTGAATGACAGTCAAGATCTTTATAGGATTAGCTTAATGGTTTGTCACTTTGTGCATTCCTGAATTGCTTTGTGCTCTTACAGCTTTTATACATTGCATAATATTATCCTGAATATTTGACAATGTTGTAAGTATACTTTTAGTTTTTCTAGTGAGTTGCATAAGGCATTGGTAATTGGGACATTTGGCATGACATGAGACTGATACCAGTCACCAGCCTATGTGCAAATTATTTCCAGTTTGTTACCATCAAGGACCTGCAATACTACTGAGGTTTCATACAGCACAAAGCCAGTACACATGAGAAGGAGAAAAAGAAAGCACTTGAGAATGCAAGTATATATAATATCTTTTCTTCAAAGTAAAGTAGAGCTGAGAAGTCTTCCAGTTCCTTAGGCATCTTAAAAAAACAAGGAAAGGGAAAGGAGAGAGGTAGAGGGAGAAGAAGGGGGAAGGGAAAGAAAGGTGAAAGTTTACCAATAGGTCAAAACTCTGAGAAATACTGATACGACAACAGAGTCAATATGCATAATATTATAGAGCTATATGTTGTTTGTCCCAATTGTCTTTAAATAGGAGTTTGAAGAGTCTATGGATTTGTAGTTTCATGTTATTTTTATCTTCCTATTGTATGTTTAGCACTTCCCTCAATTTGATATTTTTTCTATACAAGTTTTAACTCTTTTTGCGGCAAGAACTGTATATTGGTGCATCACACAATTTAAAGAAGTCTTCATCCTTCACCCTCCCCTCTTTTATTTTAACAATACATGAGTAATTCTCATTGTTTTTCAACCACCTACACCTATTCATGTCATATTTTCACATGGTGGTCTGAATCCTCAGCGTCCCTGTGTGTCCTCATATGACACTAGAACAGATAAATTGCTATGTTACTATAGCCTTTTTGTCTTGACTAATAAATACCATGTTTTCAACCAGCAGGGCTATATAACGGCAACCTTGTTTCCTATACTGTCCTGGAACTACACCACTCTTCTCCCACTGTGTAGCACTTTTCCACAGCATAGGTAGGGTAACTAGACAACCTCTATAGCATTACTATACACAGCACAGTTATTTCAGCTGTGCTGCTTTTTAGACTTTGAATGAAGCAAAGGGGCAGAGGGAAGTGTATCTTATAAAAGTCAGATAAAAGGATGTTAAGTAAGTACCATACTCTCCAATTAACAGAAAGAAAATAATTAGCAGAAAAGTCAGATTCAGACATGATGGTATAATTACTTCAAAGATATTTTACAAGAGCAACCTATTGGGAAGGAGTGCTAAAACCAATTGCAAAATCTCTTTCATTTTCTCCTTTTGCTCTTCTTATCTTCTTGTAACACTCTTACCTATATTCTGCCACATCCACACTGCTACAAACACAGTCTGGATATGCTTTGTACCTCCCATTTGAATTCAGAAATAATAATCACCTCAATTACTTTGTGCATGTTGTTCATCTCCACTGGACTTCAAAAAAATTAAAAAGAAGACAGAACATACTTGTTGCTACCTGAAAAGCATAAGACTTCATCCACATAGTTATTTCAACAGCCACCCTAGAGTCATATTTTGAATACCTCAACAAAGGCAATAGAAAAATTACTACAGTAGATACAGTAATGAGACTATTTCAAATAAGATTTCTCAGCTGATTTTACATAGAGATTATATGTATATTAACATACATAATTCAGTACTACACCTTTTCTATTTAAAGAACTGTACCATATGCAAATATCATAATGGAGAACAATAACCTGCTTCCTTTTATTAATAGAAACAAACCATCAAAACATGGAGTTTATATGCTACAGAATGCTCCACAGGTTATCTTTGTCTGATCTGTTTCTAAATCAGTCTGGATAACTTAGCAAATCTAAATAGCCTAGGCAAATCTAAATTCAAATTCAATTTATAAGCAGCTTTTTGACTGAATCATATTTTCTGATTTGACCAGATTCTTGGCACAATGAATTAGTACATCTCTTTCTGAGTAGTCTTTTTTTTGACAACTAGAATATTCAAAGAGAAAAGTCCTACTAGACTGTCACTCCATGGAAGAATCATTTTGTGTCCAGTACTGGTGTTAACTGAATTTTATAACACCATTATTTGTAGGAAGTGTTTTCAGTGAAATACACAATATTATTCGTTGCCAGTACTGCCAACAGAGCATCACAATTACTGCTTTACTTTTCCAATATTTTTGTCACCATCAAGTCCACTCATCATGCCATGAGAGTTATCTAGATTTCTAGAGCTTCAGTTATAACAAGGACTGTATCAAGGACATTAAACACAGGCAAACAGGGAGGGAGAATAGAAGTATTTCTGACTTTTTCTTCTGGAGATGCATGTACTGTACAAGACTAAAAATAACAGAGAAGGAACTTGACAGATTGTTCATTTCTGCTGATTTATAGTACGATGAAGTAGTCATAGTGCCAATATGCTGTCATTTTGTTAAAACGTAAGATAGAAAAAGAGAGAATTTGTTTCAGTATTTAAATCCTTGCAAATCAAGTTAGCCTATGTAAAGACATTTTACAGAAAAGGTTTCATGGTTGTTATTGTCATTTGGGCATGACAAAACAGTGTAATGATTTCACATTCAAGTTTTTATAGGCTCCCCTTAGGGTGTTAGATAATATATTTAAAAGTCACAGCTAGTCACCCAGACTAAACTCACATGGCGCCTTATCCCAATTTACATCTCCCACACTGCGGAGGGAGGTACTGGTGTGGAAGCTAAATTTAAGTTGCAGTTATTCATTACACTCTAATAACACTTCAGTTAATTAAATATTTACTGAACATTCTGATCTCAAAACTGTTTTATACACAGAGGCTTTAGCAGAGAGAGGTAGCCCAAAGGAAATGACTACAGCTCATCAGTTCAAAATATCTTAGCCCAGGCACAAGTTTCTTGAAATCACTGGCAAATCTGCATGCTGGGATTACTTTCCCTCCTCCTCAACATGTCCAGCTTCTAATGCGAGTACTCAGCCCTGCTACATTAAAATGGTAAAAATATCTAAAGCAGATCTGCCCTCTCTATCTAGTCTGTGCAAGCTTCCGAAAACAGATGTTAGACACATCCACATGTTCAGTAATATGTGATGGGATGTGAAAATAAAGGACACCTCATGTGCATCAGTTGCCCACAGAGAGTCACAAATGAGTTATGCAGGACCAAGCAGAAAGTTTGCTAATTAGAGCAGAGCACCATGCTTGCACTACTACACTGGATGTAGAAGCAGCTCTACTCTGAAATCTCACACAAATATCAGCAGTTTGCTAGTTCAATTGTGTAACACGGAGACATATTTCATGTAGAAACCCACATGTGAGAAGACCACATGTAATGTTTAAAATCTCAGAGGATAAACAACTACTTCTACATTCACACACACCACACTTCCCTGTAACTCAACTAGCCATCTTACAATGGCAAATTACTATGCTTTGGGCATGGGAATGAACGGAGTCCATATGATGTTAAAAATATAAGTTAAAAGATGCTGTAAAAATAGCATTGAATTTGAGTTGTTTTAGCCATATCTCACACAGGTTGTTCACAGAGGAAAATCTCATACATATTTGCCAATGAAATGCAATGACTTACAAAAAAAAAAAAAAAAGACAAAAGAGCACAAACACAGCATCTCTTTGATGGTATCCAGAGATTTGAACCTTTAAAGATAGGAGTGATGCCTGACGCTTTAAAAAAAAAAAAAAAACTTAAGTACAAAACAGATCAGCACCATGCCCTCAGTTTTTATTCTCCTGAAGTGCATTGCCTGAAACACTTTAATATTCCTACAATATTGTTTAGATTCAAAGTTTTAAGAATGATATTTTTTAAATGCTGGGAGTCCCTATCACTTTGCCAGGAAGGAATAAAAAGCTATAAGCCAGGTGTGCATCTCTAGTGGGTAACAGCCAGCAACATGATGGTCACCGTGACCCTCTGAAGAATTAGTGGGACTTAGTTCAATATGTAGTGGAAAGGCATATTTTTTTCCAAATAATTGTAATTATCATGGGCAGAGATGGGCACTACTTTTGGTATTATGAGAAGAAATGGCCAATCTCTAAGTGGCAACAGAGAATACACTGTTACCTAAGGGAGTTTTCAGCCTTATCTGTGGTTTGCTAGTGGGGAGATACAGTGAAGAATATATATTTCCCTTTTCTAAGGACACTGGAGTCCCTAGGATCAGCCTGTTCACCATCATTACAGAAAAACAGTGGTTTAAGTAAAAACTACATCTAAGGCAAAGCAATTCAAGCATCCGCTTCTACATCCTCATTCAAACTGGAACTTACTCCACATTGAAACAATTTCTCTTAGTTCACTCCTACACTGTTCAGTCCACTCAAAGCTCCAACATAGAGAGGCACAGCTAAGGGGGGACAGGCAATGTGGATAGTGCTGGCCACAGGTTCTGATAGGTCAAAATCAAGGAAAATACATTGGAAAGCCAAACATCCACCGCCAGTGAGAGTTGCCCTTCATTGTTGTTTGGAGATAAAAGTGATGGCTGTGGTACTGTACAAAGAACATGTATTAGAGATAGCTGTAACTGTCTTGAAGAACTTATAAGATGGGACTTTCAAGATGAAACACCTTTAATGACATCTAAGATTGATTACTTGAAAATAGTCCATTCATTGATACATTGCACACCCACCTGTGATGGTACCATGATGTACAGGGAAGGGCAAATCTTCTTTTCTTTCTTTGTTTAAAGTCACAATGCATTGTAGAGCATATTGAAGTAATTCAACCTAGAAACGACTTAAACTTCAACAATTTTAAAAGGGAAAGGTCACAGTCTTCTTATAATAAAACCGTCCTGAAAGTTTGGTCACATAGTGCATATTTTTGCTTTTGTAAAACAGTCTTCCTCAAATGTGTTATTAGCCCACACTTACAGCACATGTGATGTAGAGTTTTCTGAACATGTAGCTCACGTGAGCAGCAAATATGCACTTTCCAAGACACATGCAGCACCAGGCAACCTTCAACAACTGAAGGAGACATATTCTACTGAGGACTTCTGCTCTACTCTCTTATCCTCTCTCCTACTGCTCTCCTACCCTCCAGTGGTAGGAAGTGCCTTATTAAGATCTTGTATACATTATGGCTGGCAGCATTAAAGAAAAGACACAGCTCTTTTCCTTCCAAGCATAGTAATTTCACCATATCTAAGTCAGAATTAAGATGATCTTGTCAGCAATACAATTTGAATAGGAATTCTGTACTTGGAAACAAACTACAGATTAACCAAACACTTCACTCTTGAGAACTGATCATGCTTTTATGGATGTTATGGTTTTCAAATGCAAAAACCCTTCCATGTTCCAGAGCAATCAAAATTCATCTCCTTCTTCTAAATGAAAATGCCATTCTTTGACACTGAGTTCTCTCCCCTTCTAGATCTCCTGGACATATTGGTGGCCTGAAAGAAAGTGGAAGAAAATAGTAGAGAAGTTATGCCTTGTAAAGCTAAGGACTGGCATCAGCAAGCCAATATTCTTTCACAGAACCCTCTCTTTGCCTAAGACATCTGTAAGTAGCTTTGAAATACTATTTACATGGCAGCTGTAAGTAGCTTCAGCATAAGAGAAGGAGGTTTTGTACTGAAATTCATTGCCAAATATTTATATGTTCAATAAACAATAGAAAGCTCTAACTACTGTCTGATGACTCATTTTTAAAATGCACTCCTTAGTAAACCGTATTTATGAAAATGTGATTTCTTAAAGACAGTACAGTGGAAATGCAGTTCATGTAATAAGAACATTAAATAGTAAAAAATAAGTCATTTAAAAGAATCTATTGTGTTATGAAATATGATTTGCTTTAGTATGCAAAAGTCATATTCATTGAATGAAGTTTTAAATAGGCTACATTCTATTGTATTTTACCTTCAGGGACCCTGGGAGTTTATTCTTTCTAATGAGCTGTGTACTATTCACTTAGTGGCTTCAATTTTATTATTATGTATAGGGCTTTTTTTCTGCTTTAGAAAAAATTTTTTTTTTGCTCAGCATTCTGTTAAATACATGGGATAATATCTGAAATGCTTACAGTATTCCTAACAATTTGTAAAAGATACATAATGTTTTCAAGCAGACTATGTACATTAGTGATTTCTTCCACTAGAATAGGATTGTCCCTTCTGGCTCCATCTTTTTTTCTTGTTGTTGCTGCAATCCAGGTAGAGGCTTTTTTAGGGCACTAAAGAAAAAAGAATCTGTTACCAAAAATGACTCTTTGTTTAGGCAGGTCCAATGAACTAAAAATTATCCTGGATGTGTAGAATGTTGCCATTTAACCAAAACAAATCACTCACAAAATGAAACAAAATACCTTAAATCACTTTTATATACTAAGTTTATTAAGAATTTCATAGATGGAGGAGGATTTAGTCAACTTTAGTAGCTTTTAATTGCCATCTCATCTAGACAGAACTGCATACTGCAGCATTTGACAGGATCCAAGACTCAAGTATTCTGAGAGATAGGGCTTAGATTTATTTGGAGACATTGTCAAGATTGTTTTTTAATGGTAAAGTTCACATTTCAAGGAATAATACGATATTATAGCCTTTTCTACCACACAAACCCCCAGAATATCTTTGACTTCCTCTTCAGTATGAAGTTCACCATAGACATGATTTATATGGCATACTATGTGACACATTTGTCTCTCTCAACACAAAAGTCAGGAGGTATCAAAATGAAATAGCATGCAGCACGTTCAAACAGGAAACACCATTTCCTCCCATAGTGCATAATGTAGTCTTGGGGCTGCTTCCAGTATTATGGACTCCAAAGGTCTTCATGATTTTGGAAATCAGCTAGAAAATAGCTGGAAGAAAACTTACTCTAGGGGTATTCAATACAAGAGCATCACCTCTTGTTTAGAATTTTTCTGAGCCACAAATTGCTAGGCTAGGAGAACATATAGCAGGAATGTCACTATCTGTTTACTCCAAATTCTGAATTACTAACATTAATGCTTCACTGTTTGAAATTAACAAAGAGCATGTGTGCTGCACTTTGAATCCTGTCAAGCATTATTGCTAAATCAGAAATTTGAAACACATTCTGTGGCAGTATGAATTCTAAATATTCATTGCTTTCTCTTGCTGCTTACGGTGCCCTAAACTGGGAGTGCATGTAGGCTGCCCTCAGCCTGCTACTTCTCCCCAGCTGTAACGGAGAGAAGGAAGGAAAAGTTCTTCAAATTGGATTGCAGAAGACAAGAGAGACAGCACTCTTTATCTCACATCCTATGGAAAAAGGAATGACCAGCAGTGCTATATTGGGACCTCTCTTAGCTCCATAGGCTGGGCAGGAATTCTACCCTGAAGAAACAGGCCAGGGAAGTGGAACTTCAAGGTGGTGGGCTGGATGCAGTAGAGCAGAAGACAAGTGACACACAGCTGAATAAAAGGCCAAAACAAAATTTTGGGGAACTATTTTCCATCCATCCACGCTAACATACAAGTATTCATCTTTCAAAGGGGAATGTTCTTCTTGTTCTTGAATACCGAATTCTCCTGCAAAATGGAGACATTCATGGCATTGGATAAGGACTATAAGGAACATTTTTTCACAGAAGTATTTGTATAAACACAGATCCATCTGATGTACTTTATTACTGAGGGTAGTTTTTCTAAATTCTGCAGAGGCTTCTTTCCTCTTTCTCCCTACCTGGTCTTCACACAGACACCACTATTTGCTTTCCTTATTTTGGGGATGCTGGACTTTCTCCAACTGTTTGGCAAGTATTTATGAATAGTTTTGTGATAATCCAAGTCTCCCTGTTCTCATTTTGCAAATTCACCTGATTTGAGTCACCTTAGCCAAATTCAACTTAAATTTGTAAAATGAAAATAATAAAATAAAATAAAATAAAATAAAATAAAATAAAATAAAATAAAAAGACTGAATTCTCTCTCTTTCTCTCTCTTTTTTCCTCAGGAAATAAGTCATTATTTTCTCAGTGCAATGGGAGGCAATGGGATATAAAATGCAAACTCTCATTCCCAAACCCATAAGATAATCATGTACCTTCTGCTATTGCCGCTGTTCCTGCTGCCAGCACTGTCAGTAGCTCTAGTGCTTCTATAGCAACAACTACTTCCTACTGTGCAATACTTGCAAGTAATTTAGGTGCATAAGACAACAGCATTTTAGAGAGAGCTGCATGTTACACTCTTGAAACATGGCATTTGCCAATAAACCCTGAATTTGTCTCTAATTATAACTCTTTCACATCTTTTCCAGGCTCTTCTCTGCACTTTCCTGGGCAATGTTAGTTTGCAAGGAAATCTTAGGAATGATTGAAAAAAAAAAAAAAAAAAAACAGCAAATATGAATGCAACAAACTGCAGAAAGCAGCAGCCAAAACAGCTGCCCAGAGAGTTACTGGCAGTGACTGTAGGTATCCAGCTAGAATATATATTTTAAACAGAAAGAAAAGCTGTTGCAGCATTTCTTCTTTGTTCAAGCATTTGCTCTTTGCCTTGGATTATGTCTGGGGCACATTTCATGTCTTCACATTCCTAAAAACATTTCTCAAGCTGCCTGAGCAGCAGGCTAAATCCCAAAACTCTCTTGGCAGCGCAGGGTGCTTGGCTACCTTCTGTCATTCAAAAAAGAAATACAACCAGGTACAGACAGAAACTTCCTTGACCTGACCTTTTACCACAGCAAAAGAGATCTCAAATCACCAAAGAAACATGGGGCATAATGAGAGGACATGAATTAATTATATGTTTGGACATGATAATGTGATCCAGGTTTTCCACCAGGATAACGGATTAAGATTTCAAGAAAACACTGTACTCTATCGGACCATATGGCTGAATCACATGGCAATATTTGCTGGACTTGGTACACATCACACACACAAACACCTGGTCTCTCTGCTTGTCTAACCATGCTCTGTAAACTCTTCCAAACTGCAGCTACCTCGACAAAGTTTGATAAACGTGAAGATTTCACACTGAACTTTTGCCACATTCACTCAGGACGTCATGAAATGCCACCTGAATTCTAGACATAGCAGGAAATGCTGCTTCTGGGGAGGCTACTCAAGAGTCACAAATATGTTACATTACTACAGCACAACTTAGAACATTAAAAAATCCCACGGCCTGATGTCCCTAACTCTGTTCTGTGTTCACATCTACCCCCATACCGTATATAATCACCACAAGCAGAACTCACACACTTGTGTTTACTGGCCCAGAACAATATTTATCCTTTAAGTTCTGCTTACGTGCCTGGATTCCTACCCACAGTGATAACATTAATCCAGAAGTACATGGAACAGAAAATCCTCCTAAAATTCAAACACATGTGTTTCTTTATCAGTCTTGCAACAAAGTTGAAAAAAATGAGAGAATATTTTATACAGTGTGAAAGTGACATCTTCATGCTTATTTATCTTTTGCCAAATTTCATACTACTTTTCAATATAGTGGCCCATGAAAGCAGACATATCTGCTTTTCTGACAAAGAGACAAGGTGAGATTCAAACACTTAATCCCCATCCAGAATGAGTAGGAAAGGAAAAGGGCCAAATTTTGTCTTCTAGCCAATAGAGGACAGCTCGCTTCCTTCAGAAAACGGATCCATTCAGAGAATGTGGATCCATTTGGCAAGGCATATGTGGAAATTCCTCTTATCACCAGTTTAGATCTCACTTACCCTGCAATTTCTTCAGAATCACTTGGCAAGAAAATAAGAAACAGCCTACCTACTACACTCCTACCTACCTACCATGTACCTAAAAAGTAATAAAGGAAAATACAGGTCCATAGATAGAAGACTGCAAAAGTGCACGCAGGCTAATTAAGCTAAAAGCAGAGGCTGAGCACAGGCTGTTCTCAGTTTATGAGATGTCTGTGTTACAGTACAGGGAATTTCTTGTTGAGAATAATCTTATGCTTAACCTTGGAAAAGAGTCTGTAAAATCCTAAGCTTCCCGTATAACCTGAAGCAAGTTCTATTGACTTTAAATATAAGGATCTAGGTCATTCTGTGATTCAGCATGTTATTTTAAGAGTTGCAAAACTCTTCCTCAGTGGTAGCACAATTACAAAACCTGAAGACTCTTAAATTTTCATATAATGTTGCAACCTACAAATCTCGTTGACAAACTGCACATAACTCCAGGCAAGGTAGGGAAAGAGAATCTTATTTATTTGGATATTTAGTTAGTAAGATAGTCTTTCTACAAGTGCTGAAAGATTATGGGAGATATAAATGCTTTAAGCTACCACTAACAGATAAAAAAAAAAAAAAAGCAACAACAAGAACTTTCTTTGACCACCAGTGTTTTGGTAAAATCTAAAGAAAGGAATTGTTCAGTTGACTTCTTTGGGAAGTCCCTGGACTTCCACTGTTAATTGTTTTTGACCCAAACTTCTCTAACTGGTGACTAAATATTGTAGGTCCTATCTTTGGTTGGAGCCTCTTGTCACTGAATGTCAAGAGGCCACAGACCTGTTGCTAGATGGTCCCACCCACATTCAACTTCTGTTTTTTTGCCCAACTCTGAATTTTTCATCTTTGCTCCTGGCTCAGCTCAGAATCTGCTAACAATTTGCTTTCTGCTGCAGAACTTTTTTTTGTATCTTTGAGTGCTGCTTGCAACCCTGAGATTATTAATCCCTTATATGTTCCTTTTTTTTTTTTTTTTCCAGAAAAAAAGCCTCTACTAACTAAATGCTCAGCTTTGTTATTCTCCTTTTTTCCCTGAAGCGAAAGGAAAATATAAAAGGCATTTTCTTCCTCTGAGGGACTCATCATCACATTGGGTCTTGATAAATCATTCATGCTAGGAAATATATATTTGTGTGCTTGAGAAAAGCATTTCTCTAGGTCAAACACAATTTTTAGAGTACTACTCTCATAACAGACGTGAAAGCAGACAGACTTTGTCCTCCCAGTTCATTCTGTTAACCTACTCCCTCACCTTTTCCAAGTACACTAGCAATATATTGTTCTATCCCACCAATAAATCCAGCTTTTCTGCAACAAAATGAAACCACTCCTCTCAAAAAATTCTTCTATTTTTTTGCGAAATGCCTTTCTCTGGCTTCTTGCCTATGAGGAAGTATTCTTCAAAAAAAAAAATATTATATGCAGTGTCTTGCCTTACAAATTGTATGTACACATATGCCAAAGCTGTGCAGAGCATCATCATTTTCATTGGCGATTTGAAGAAATAAATACTCCCAAAGCGTATGCAGAACATCAACATGACGGACAAAAGAAGAAAACTCAAGATGTCAATAAGGCATATTTAATAGATTTTGGGGGAAGAAATTAATTGCTTTAGTCTTTCACTGAATGCTTTGGCCCTGAAAGTATTCCACACACTACCAGAGAATCTTTAAGGAAATTGAAAATACTGTCACAACATACTGAAACAACAAGTGTCACATTTCATAAAAGACCAGACATTTGTTTCAAATGGAAATTATTATAACATAACTGTGGCGATCACAAATGTTCATAAATCATAGAACCAGCTACAAAAGAATAACGAAGTTTTGACTAGTCATGAAAATCTTTTTATCAATGATAGTGCACTGAAATTCTGTTTTATTGATGTGTGGGGTTTGTATCTTTAGGGTACTCTGTGCTCACATTTTCAGCCTTCTCTGCAGGCTACAAATGATAAATAAAACATGTTTATTGATGATGCAATAACAGCGTTTTACTTGATATCTGGAAAAAAAAAAGGAAAAAAAGAGATGAATAATGCTGGTTACTTAATCACAGGATTCTATCAGCTGAGAATGAAAATATCCCAAATCTTGTGATAAAACTGCAGAAAATAGCAAGCACTTACTTGGTTGAGCTGGCTGTCTTATAACAGGAGTAAGACAAATATGCTATCATATGTCTGATTGCCTGAGGGATGAATTCAGAGGCGGCCCATGGGAGAGGCCTTCCAGTACAAAATATCATCCTCCAAACACCACTCCTGCTTGTGGCCGAGTGGCCAAGCTGGTGTCAGCTCTGGATGAATTCTGCAGCTTCTGCCTGCATCCTGCTCTTTAGCTCTCCTTAGCTAACAGGATGAGTCAACCGATGATAAATATAGCATGATATTTGCATCTTCTCCAAACATCTTATTTTAGAATAAGAAATCATTCTTTATCACTAGTCATCACAGTTCAGGGCTTGTTATTGACCTTAATTCTCGTTTGAATTTGAGCTCGGAAATATAATGATTAACAGAAAGTGTTTTCAGCAACCACCCTCCATCCCTCACTGTAGGGCAGTCAGCCAAAAAGCAAGCCAAAAGCATCACCGCAATTTGATATTCTAGCCCTGCCCTGCATTTCACTTTGTGTCATTGCCACACACGTGCAAAATAAAGCTGTGTGTATTATATGTACATAGATCATGTTGTGCTTTAGGTGGAACAATGCTTAAGCAATCCTGCCATCCACAAATTTCTGTTTTGAATATATTTCCAATATCAATGCAAGTCTCATCACAAGCAAGCCTGAAATACTGAGTGTAGTGAGGAACTAACCTTGCTAAAAGTGAAGACATTTCATTCAAATTCTGCTCTGTCCACTTCTTTCCATCCTTCAGGTGCTGTCAGATTTGACAATATTGACAATGAATAGGTAGGTGCAGACAGGTGACAACAAAGGACTGAAGCAAGAAAAGAAATCTTCCAGATCTCATAACATTACATGGTTTGGCTCAGTAAACTCAAGTGATTAGAAGTAGAGAATAAATAAGTTGCAGTGTGGACAGTTGCTCCCATATCACAAGCTCTGCTTTAATACAATCTATATACAGTAGAGATCTGGGGAGTGCATTTAGGTTCAAGTCTGACTCCATATAATTGCTGCAAGATATGAATCATAAATGCTTTGGCAGATTGACCATAGGTGGGTTAATTTATGTGTTATGATAGCCACAAAGCCAAAACTGAAAGGAAAAAAATCAGTCTTGCCTTCAGATTGCAAATAGAAATAAATTCCTCTAGGATTTGCTCATGATGAATGATACCTTAGGGGTAGTTTGCTAATTATCGTAGAAATAACATCAGACACAGCATATTGCTATTGAAGCAATGACACAAGAGTATTCTTTTCATGTATATATATGGCCTTCATTTTTTTGACTCCAAACTTTTTTTGTAGAGATGAAGAAACATGAAAATCTGAACAACCTGTCCATCTTAAATATACCCACAGTTATTCTAACTTGTAAAGAAACTCAGACGAGGTGGTTTAAAGAATGTGCTTTATAGATACAAATGTGACCTAATAATTATGCCATCAGTTTGGTCTTATTAGAAAGTAGCATTAAAAAAAAAAAAAAAAAAAAAAAGCAGAAGAGGAAATACCAGGACAGAATAAATGATTTAAATTAAAAAAGGAATAATGACACTGTAGAGCTTCTAATTTTCATTCATTCCACTCTATATCCTTCTCCTATGTACAAGCCACTTTAAGATGAAAAGTGGTATCAGTTGTCTTCAAGAGTATATGCATAATTATAGATAACTTACATGCCTCTATTTCAATCCCCATTACCAAACTTGTCACCTGAGACTTGTTGCAAGGTTCACCCACTCACAAAGAACTGTCCATTTCCAATGACATCAATTAGTAAGCTTTGACTACAGCAGGTTTGAATACCTGAGCTAGCAGTAGCACTCTCGACCTTTGCTCTAAGTGACTTAAAGAGCTTAATCTGTGTAGTTTATCAAAAAGATTGAGAGGTGACTTGAATACAGCATGTAAGTACCTTCACTGGGAGAAAATACAAGGGCTCTCTAAACTTAGAGAAGAATAACTAAAAACAGGAGCTGAAAAGTGAAGTCAAGCAAATACAATTGAGAAATAAGCCATACTTTTTCTTTAATATAAGGAAACAAAGAACTGCAACTAACGATCAAAGGAATCAATAGGTTCTTGATCTCCTAAGGCCTCAAGAACATCACTGGGTGCCTTTCAGGAAGTTGTGCTTTAGCAAAACACTGTATACTTTATTTGAAACACAAGCTATTGTGTTCTATTACAGGTTATCTAGGGGAATTTAATGACCCATGATATGCAATAGGTCAGACGTCAGTATTTATTACTGTGGGAAAGGTAGTATTTTTTTTACTAGGCCAATTGATACTGTAGCAAAATAGAAATACTTTCAAGCATATAAGACTTTTTTCAGGCCTAGCACAGATAGAAGTAGCAACCTTCAAGCCTAAAAAGAAGACAAAAAAAAATCTCCAAGTTTAACTGTTGTTATCCATGTCCCACACTCTGGATTAAAAGTGAAGAGGGTAGGAGGATGGGCTGCTGACATGGAATGAAATATTTTTCCCACTATGTTTTTACATGCGTGCTAGCGGTAAAGGAGTAGACTAGTGATTGCTTTTTAAACACAAAGAACAAGCGAAATAGTAGCTACCTCTTATGTTATTCATCCCATGTGCTTTGATAGCACTCTGAAGTGCTGGGTGGTGATAGAATAGGTAGGTCTTGAAGCTTATTCACTCCTTTCTTTACATTCTGAGACTGAAAAATATGAAAGCTTTGCTAATGAGAACTGGAATATCAGATATTCAACTTATTTTATATTGTTCCATTAGATCTTTTCATGGCAGAAGAAGGCCACATTCAAAGCAATATCAAAGCCTCCACTACCCCTTATTAGTCTCCTGAACCACTCATCCAGTCATCCTCCTGAACAACAATCATTATAGACCAGGGGTCAGACAAATCTTCATCAGGAGGTTCCTAAGCATTGTTATATAATGCCAGTGAAACTATGTTGATTTATAGCAGCTGAGAAAGTCCAAAATTTTTGTCCCAGTCATTGTCAAACATTTCAAACAAAACAATGTCTTGCCATCACCCAGCTGTTGGGTTTTCAATTAAATGGTTAAGCAGTATATGTAAAATGTTAATAATAAGGAATAAGTAGTTTTTGATATGATGCTTTGAATAAATATTATAGTTGGCAAACTCAGTAAGTCACTTATGGAAAAATCAAACTTTTAAACTGGATCTTCATTCAAAAGGAGTTAATCAGAATAATGTGGTAAATGGCAAACAGGGTGCCACATCACCTACAGATTTCAGATAACAGAATTTCACTGGCTTCCACACACCTACACCATAGATGATGTATCATGAAGGCTTGTCTTGTCATCCTAGTAGCACTCTAGTAGCCTGTTAGGAGTGTGATCTAGCAGCCTGATTTCCAGGCAGTCTTCCAAACTGTCATGAAACAACATTAGTGAGATTGCTATATATTTCTAATTCTCTAAAGCTCTATATCTAAATAACCTTCTTAATAATAATGTTCTTAGAGCTCCTTAAGAGGAACCTGAAATCTCTTAGCCTGTTTTTAAACACTAAATACTCCTTCCAGAGAGCTTAACTGTCTAGTGACAAACAAAATTTGGTGGAAGTATTAAAAGCAGTAAAGAATGGCAGCCCAGAACTTTATATACATGCACTGCTGAACATCAACATAATATAGGTATATCTTCCTCTGCCAGTCATTCACTCACATTTTTCTCTTCACTGATATCTTGTGCTCCAATTTATGGATAGGGAAATAGGACATCTTTACCAACTCCCCCTACAAAAAAAAGATTATCATTAACATAGTAAACTTTAACTTTCCCTTAACTCGTTCACAGACTACACAGTTAATACCAGCAGTACAAAGATTATACATGTTGTATTGAAAGAGTGCGTCAATCAGTAGCTGGTTTTCAGCCAATGATCAGTACAACTTTTATAACTCAGAACTTAATGGACCAGCATAACAATCTATTAGCAACTGGGTGACAATAAGTGAGTGTATTAGCAACTGTGGATTAATGCAACAGAAACTCACAGAAGTAAGTGCTTTCAGACAGTGGCTTTGATTTATCAAAGTACAATATTTGTTTAACTAGAACTTAAAACACTTTCTTAGCAAAGACCTTCAGCATAATGAAGCAGTTAATGAAAAAAGGTCAGTACTAGATATATTTTAACTGATAAGCAAACAATGCTAAATGTGGGAGAAAGTATGTTTGTTTGCAAAAACCTTTCATGGTCTCTTCATAAATTGTTTGTACTTAGGCCAGAATTCTGTATGCAGGCAATCTCACTGTGATACTTCGCAGACATACTCAGCTGCTAAAACGTGCTTGACATGCTTGGGATGAATACAATACTTTTATCTCTCTTACTACATTGTGTATATTGAATACTCCCTAACAGGTCTGGACACACTTGCAGAGACCACTAAATCCTCTACTGATCAGTGCCTAAAAAAATTGGCCAAATTAGAGTTCCAAGGAAAAATACCTGGAGTTAATGCATTTCCCCCGTAATTATAGATCCAGATAAACTATGCCCTCAAACAGAGACTATGTCTTTAAATACCAGCAGTGACAACTCTGTATAGCAAATTAGTGAGTTATTATCCACAAAAAATGAAGAAGAAATCTCAAGATGTAGTTACATATATTCACAATAAAATTAATGGTCAATTGGCAAAAATATAAAACTTCTAATGTAACTCATGCCCAGCTGTGAGAAATGAGAAAAGACCAAATGCAGAAATAAAATCATTGACATAGAAAAAGAAAATGGTGAGAACAACTTGATGGTGTGTCAGGTTCTTTCATTCATGGAAATATCTGAAATAAAAAGGGACTGACTCCAGAATGACAGACAAAAAACACTCAGCACAGTTCATTTTTGGAAGTCAAGATCAGGAGAGGACAAGCAAGCCATTCACATGATGTTAAAAACATTTCATCTAGAAGATATAGGCTGAGAGTCCAAGCTCAAAATGTCACCAAAAGCAATATGATTTAATTGTATCCAATCTGAGGAAAATGTAGAGAACATGAGTAGGGAAGAAAAGAATTAGCTGAGCTGAAAGGAGGGGTTAATTAAATATATATCTTGTACAGCCATTCCCCACATTTATCTTCCGGGAAGGGGAAGATACAAACATGTCAGCTACAAAAGAAAATTAGAAAAAAAAATAGCTAACACAAAGGAAGTATATCTTACTGTATAAGTGGAAAGAATTTAAATCACTTCCTTCCCACTTCGAATTCCTGTGACTGTGCTGAGAAGTGCATATTGTGTTCCCAAGCCAGCATCTGTCATGGCCACAGGACAGACTGGTGATGGTATCCCCTCGCTCTGCTTGGCTTCTCAGGAGATCAAACCTTGGAGAGAGCAGACTCCAGAGGTAGGTAAGAAAAGTGCTAACACACTTCGTACAACAATATTATTTACCAGATCCCAGGAGCCACGTTGCAGGGAACGTATTAAAAACTTACAGGTCTTTCAGTACTTTGGGATATGCTGGATATAGATATGAGGAGTTTTTGCCCATTTCTCCCTACAAGCTGTCAGTTAGAGATGTAAAGCACTGTTACAGATGTCATCCATTTATTCCCTGGAAATAAGGCTCTAGGGTTCCGCAATTCAGTGATTTTTAAAAAGAAAAATGAGCAGCAGGTCTTTCTTGGGGACCGCTCAAAGCAGAGTTAAGCATGATTTCCATAGCCTAAATCACATCTTTATTCTGGTATCCACTGTTCTCCAGAGAAAATCAGAAACTAGGTTACACAGGAGAAAATGTTTTCTTCTCTGTCTTGATCTTCTCTAAAAATAATAGCTTTGCTCACCTTTAACTTTCCCACACTTAAAACATATTCCAAGTCTCAAAAAGTAAAGAGGCATGCCTCTGAGAAGTAAAGAGGGTTTGCTGAAGACTCAAGTGCTCAATATATGTTTATTCACAACAAATCACTGGCAACAACAAATCACATTTTTCCCCTAAAATACTGTGACTAGACTAACCACAGACTTGCTTTGGTTTTGTTAATCAGTGGTTCACCTCTTGTAGTTCATCATCCAGCCTAAAAAAGATGTATAACTGCAGCAACAACTACAGTCTAACAACTATCCCTGGAAAAGCAACATGATGTCAGATGACAGGACCACAAAGTCTTTGAGAAATAATATACTGGAAAGTATATCTTTTACAATCCAGTAGTGGCAGCAAGGGCTTTATTCTTAAGAAATGGTGTCAGTAATAACTGAGACGATTAGAAGCGGAAGAGTATATTTCAAAAATGCCATTTTGTTAAAGAAAAAATAGAAATAGAGCTGAGAAACTTGATTTGTCTAAAGTCCAATATGAAATTTCTGATTAAGATGATACGGTGTAAAATTTTCACCTAGGTATGAGAGTCCTTACTTCAAATTTACTAGTTCAGTCAGATATATACGCACTCTAGAAATATGTGGGTGAGCTATTCCTACTGTCTTTGCAGTCTGTCCCTTAGATCCAGATGAGTCTACCCAAGTCATTAGAACCTGGGTGAGTCTTGTATATGGATTCTTTTTTTTTAACTAATAAAGGATCAAAATTGCTTTACACAGATTCACAGAATGGTTGAGGTTGGAAGGGACCTCTAGAGATCATCTAGTCCAACCCCCCTGCTCAAGCAGAGACACCCAGAGCACGGGGCACAGAGTCGCATCCAGGCAGGTTTGGAAGGTCTCCAGAGAAGGAGCCTCCACAACCTCCCTGGGCAGCCTGTGCCAGGGCTCTGTCACTCTCACTGTAAACAAGTTCTTCCTCGCATGGAGATGGAACTTCCTGTGTTTTAATTTATACCCATTAGTCCTTGTCCTATCACTGGCCACCACGGAGAAGAGATTGGCCCCATCCTCCCTACATTCTCCCCTCAGATACTTGTACATATTGATCAGATCCCCTCACAATCTTCTCTTCTCTAGGCTAAACAGGCCCAACTCCCTTAGTCCTTCCTCATAAGATGGATGCTCCCGTCCCTTAATCGTCTTCATAACTCTACGTTGGACCCTTTCTAGAAGCTGCACGTCCTTCTTATCCTGGGGAGCCCAGAACTTCACACAATCCTCCAGATGCGGCCTCACCAGAGCTGAGTAGAGGGGCAGGATCCCCTCCCTCGCCCTGCTGGCCACACTGCTCCTGATGCAGGCCAGGATCCCATTGGCCTTCTTGGCCACAAGGGCACATTGCTGCCTCACGGTTAACTTGTTGTCAACTGGAACTCTCAAATCTCTTTCCAAGGAGCTGCTTTCCAGCAGGTCAGCCCCTAAGCTGTACTGTATCAATGCACAATCTTTACACTGGGAACAAAAGCAAATATGAAATTTTGATAATTTTGTCAGAGAGGAACTCAGTTGTTTTATTTCAGCCTGCTTTGCTAAATACAAGGTATTAAAGGCATCTGCAGGATTTGAATTAATATGCATTGTATAATGGCAATAAGAGTACACAGGTGCTGGAGACCTAATGACTGAAGAGATGAATCAGTGATGCCTAAAGCATATTCAGGTGGCAGAATCCCTCAAAATCAGATCTCCCTGCAGGCAGGAAAGATGAGGAACCTGTCCCATTTTTCTCAGTTACACAGAGAGAAATACAGCTTCGTATAAACTTCCACACGTGTGTCGTCAAGATCCCCAGTCCGTACTAGCAGACTGATAATGAATTCCTGGTGAATCAAAACAACAATACTGTCATACAGGATAATAAAAATACTCTAAATCAGTTGCTGCTAACTTTCTTCTGGAAGCACAAAAGTGCTCTTATTCTTACCTGTATTATTTCTTTAGCAAGATGGCACAGAGCAGACCAAAAAAAGAATTTCTTGGTATAAAAATATCAAAGTTTTAAAATGTCTGAAATGATTTAAAAGTTGTGTGGGGAGACACCCTGCACCTCTAAGCATATTTTACATTTTTTAAATTTAGGTATGAAGAGGAGGACTTATTTAATCTTGGCTAGTACACAGTCTTCACATCATTAGCATATAAGCATGTTAATAGCACAGGATTGATTTTAGGAGCTCACACATCATACCCTGCAGACAGAAAATTTCACAGAGAGTGTGTTGATATGAGTAAATATACAGACATGTATATATTTTTATTTTGTCAGAGGAGAGACTATTTTTGACAGCAGCTTCTTAAAATCAATTCTTGTACAATTGCTAAACAAGATTAATAATATATTTCCTGTATGAATTATTTATTTTTGTAATATTTAACTAGGAAAAAGGAGGATGTCTTTTTGGCATCTCAGACTCTCAGATTTCCCAGAACAAGTGAAAATTATGAAGATGAAAATGCCATGTTTAACATATTCCAGAGACAGTCTGAAATTGCTTACTATTTTAAGAGACGCATTCCCAAGACAAACCTCTATTTTTTTATTTTTTTTTAGCAGCGTAAATGTTCAAGATGTTTTGGGGCTCATGTACTCAAAGAGATTAGGACAGTGGCCCTGACCTAGTTATTTCATTTTTGGAGATCTGTCATTCATTCAAGACATAAGTCATCTTTCTCTAATCAGGAGAGATAATATCTCTTTACCCACTTTGAGCAGAGAAACATTAACTATTCTACAAGTCCAAATTTCACTTAACTACAGAAGTCTTGCACAGCTATTGAATTAGAAATGAGGTTAAACCATAGAGAGGAGAGGGAGAGGAGAGGAGAGGAGA
>VZSV01000150.1:601707-621344 GCA_013398735.1 Nothocercus julius | reverse complement strand
TCTATTTCTTTGGTTCAGATTTATTTCTATGAATATGTCGTGAAAACCAGAGAAGGTCTGTATCAGGATTATTCCTTCCTGGAATCATTCAGCTCTTTCATTAAAATAAAACTTCTCTGAAAAGTGGATTTTTAATACTATATATCTAGACTTTTCCTACTTTTCAAATTTTAATCCCTTACCTTACGTAAGGAAGCTAATACAATACCGAGTATATCCACTGTTTTCTAGGACTGACTGATACGGATTGATACTTCACGCCTTTCATTAAAAAAAAAAAAAAAAATAGAAATAGAAATAGAACATGACAGACGTTAAATGGGACAAAGTAGATTTGGAACTTGGCCATTGATGTGTATCATCAATGTTAGTAGTAATACAGTGTTTTATAACTCTGGAAAGTCAGTCTCTGGAAAAAAAAGTCATTTTCTAGAAATATGGAAACCCCAGTCAATGAATATTGTGCATTTAAAATTTACAGTTCTTATCCCTCTGGGGAAAAAGTTGGATCAACTTTTTCAGCTCTACAAAGGCTGGAAGATCTGAATGACATGTCTGTAAGTCACTAGCAGCAAGGGTCAAACATAAGATTTCTGAATGTCTTTTAGTCTTTATAACTTAAGAGGAAATATCTATATTGCCTAGCCACCAGTACAAGAGAAGGACAGATCACCAGACAGAGTGAAAAAAAAACAGCTTATACACAGAATTTCTGTTCCTTTTTTTTATGCAGATAGAGACAAATATTGGGGACATGAAAATATTTAAATTTAAAACAAAGCAAGATAAATAAGCACATGTAAGTAATTAATGTTCCAAGGTAGTTACAAGGAATGATTTAAATCTCCATAAATAAAAGATAACAGGACTCACCATGCTAGTTAGAAATGTTGAAAAATTTAACTTGTCAGAAAACCTTCATTACAAGCAAGACGGCATGCATAACACTGCATGCATGCTGTACATGGCTGAGTAAGAATGGATTCCTTTGCTCTTAATGAACTCTAAAACCTTTCATGGTGGACGCTTGTGAGATAGAAGGAAATGCACATTTCTGCACAAATAGGGGACACAAAATCTTGGAAAGAAGGGAGAGAAGCTGATATTGTGGTTTAGTGATTCCAGAGGAACCTAGCATGAAAAAAACCATGCAACCCTACAGATACCTGCAGCTATCTGTCATGCAGTGAGTTTGGATTTTTTGACCATGCATCCTGAAAGTTTGTTGAAGAACTGGGTATCATTGGTGTTGCTGCTACACCAGGTAAGATATACATGTACTATGCCATAATTTACTCACTTACAAGTTTGTAAAGAAGTAATAAAATTAACAAAGAAACAGCAAATTTTTGACTGGCAGGGATTAAAATACTGAGGAATATGATGCATACCTGAGAGGTAACTAACAAACAGGAAGAAATATACTTGAGAAATTTATTCATTTATTTTGTAGAGACAAAAAAAATTCCCAGAGGACAAGTTAGCCTATCAGCAAAATAAACAGATAGCAAATGCCAGAAAATATGGGCACCATAAAAATATATACTACATTATGTGTCTGTTCCCCAGTACACAAATGGTAAACAGTATCCATCTTCAGAAGCCTTGCTTGCTATGCTTTATCCTCATCTTCACTAATTTCTCCTAGCCCTATTGTGGCAGATAGTCTGAAATATTTTTTTCAGGTAATTTGGGAGCAATATAGGAAAAAGTCTTATATACTTTTCCCTAAATAGGATAGGATATTTTCTTGATTAAATGTCAGGGTCCCACACTTTCTTTCATTCCTTTTTTTCCTTCCTGTATTCATGTTTGCCTTCTTATCCATCCACTTTACACATTTAGTCAAGATGAAATCAAAACTGTTTTCATACTTGTACTGAAACACATTCCTTGTGTTTGTTTGTTTGTTTTCTTGCTTGTTTGTTTGTTTTCACTTTAAATCACATTCTGATCATTTATTTCTGATCTGGGCTCCTTTAGTGCTTCCTTCTCCAGGACCATCCCTACATTGAACAAAGAAGTAGAAAGAGTATTGAATTAAAGGAATGGGTTCTATAACCTGTTCTTCCTTTCCACTAAACAATTAGTTATTTTTCTAGTTTGCGAGCATAATGAGGGAATTTAATGATAAGATTCTTATTATCCAAATCGCATTTAAATGATAGGTACTCTATTTGAAAATTATGAATTTAAACTTTATGTTATTAAATTCAGGTTCCTGATGAAGTTCATTTCTTTCTACTGGATCATGCTGGCATAATCTACTTTTCCTCCATTCCTTCTAGTATGATAGAAGAAAAAGTGTTTTGTTAACATAGATGAATCTGTTAAAACTCCACTCCTTTAAACAAATCAGTAAATAAAAACTACTCTCTTGTTAACTGTGAGGCTCTTTTTCCCACACATTTTCAGCTGAATAACAGTGGGGAATGTAAATATTGCCTGCTGTGTTCTTTCTTCTGATATAGATATCCACAAGTTCACATACTGGAACAGAAGTCATGTGGCCATTCCAGCTCATGTCATTATGCTATAAATAGATATCCACAGGCATAGGAAGGAGACTTGTTGTGTTGCTGCTCACAATAATGACTGACTGTACTAATGTTTTCCCTTTCTGTAATATAATATTGCTTAATGACTTCTTCTCTTAATATTCCATTTTTGGAAAGGATATTTAATTATATGCCTGGTTTATCATTTCTTATATTAATTACATTTAGAGGTCATGTGCTGGCACATTTAATATTTAATGCTTTGAAAATAAATTAAAATACATGATTTCAAGATAACTGATTTCTAGATATTACAAAAGGAGTACAAAAACAATTATGCACTATAATGTGAGTCCAGATGACTCAAGCACTGGCTAAGTGGAGACAGAATCTTTCTTCTTCAGGGTAGCAGCCAAAATACCTCTGGTTTACTAGAGAAAGAAAGCCTGCATTAACTAGGAGTGGCTGAATCAATGGGAATTCCACCCTTGACTTCAATAAGGTCAGAATAGAAACTAAACTGCTCAGACCAAGTCCTACTTTGTCATTTCTTTTTTTTACAGCAATGAGTTTCCAAGGAGGGTGCTGACTAATTTTGAAGTGTTGTTCACATAGTCCTTGGGAATTTCTTATCGCATCCCTAGCTATGTCTAATTACCTGCTTTGTAATTAGGGAAAATGTGGGAAGTACCCTCAGCAAGAAAAGGCTGAAAACAGAATGATGTTACTATGAATAACCTTATTTGGATACATCCATTTGTCTAAAGACATTCTCCAAACTATTAGTCATGCTATGATAGTGTTTTAGAATTCCCAGAACAGCTTAGGGTCCTAAGTTCTATAAATGCCTGTAATGAAAGTTTCAGTCCAATAGGGCTTATAATTAATCTATCTAGAAAAGACAGATAAAAACTTATCATCACATCTTTGCAGATGGCAAACTGAGGCACAGCGACCTAAAAGGACTTGTCAGAGAGCATAAGTCAGCAACCAGTCCAAGGCCTTCATTTGTTCCTCAAAATCTTCATCAGAGATGCCTTCACTATATTATCTTTCAAATACTTGCATGCTCAAATTGTAAAATTTGCAAATTATACATCACAGCATTAAAGATACCAAGGCAAATAATTTTCAGAGTTTAAACAAATGTTATGGAATTCTTTTCTAATTCACCTCTCCTCAGCACAGACAGCTGTATAGGAGCCTACACATGAGTTCATAAATCCACTTCTATATCACACTGATAGTGGTGAGATAATCTTCAAGGGTTGTAATATTTAGATATCTGAATATAAACCAATTCAATATTTGAAGATTATTAAACTAAAAGAAAATTTCAGCAGTATGTCCAGGCTCCTCTAATTTACTTTGGAATAATTTTAGTGTTATTTAACATAATCTCAGCCTCTTCACAGTTATCCATTCATTATACTTTTAGAAGGTGAGCTGGCAAATTCTTACTCTTCTGGCCTTGCCAGATGATCATATCCCCAAACCCTTGTATTTTCTTTTTTTTTCTGTTCTCGGCAATGGCAAGCAATTTCTCTCCAGCCACTTCCAGCCCACTCAGTTCTCTTCTGCGCACAATTATATTTTCTGCTCATCCATGCTGAAACATGGAAACAACTGCACCAAAAAAGAAAGGTACTTTAATCCAGTCAGAACGAAACTCCACAGAGTATACTACTCCTAGTCAGGGACCTTCTCCACCCCTGTGTATCTCTGTCCATGTCTGTTAGACAGTCCTTGGACTTTTGAACTAAGGACGGCTCATTTTGTGTGGACAGCCCAAGTTATCTTCCAGCTTTGGAAGAAACAAGTCAATGAGGTGCTTTACAGCACTGAAAGATCTTGCATAAGGAAATCAAAAAGGACAAAGTAAGAGCACAGATGACAAGATAACTTTATGCCATTTCTCTACTGAGGCCCCTAAAAGGCAGATAGGGGTTTCTACAGAGACAAACCCTCTTTCAAGGGGATTTCCTGTTACTTCCTTTTTTTTTTCCTGGGACAGAAAGTGGCTCAGTTACCAGAATAGATCTCGGCCATCAGAAACCGTTTTTCTAGGAATTATTTCATTGTGGATAATTATTTTTACTCAGAAAAATAGCACTTCTATGTATGTGTCCTAAAACAAAGCCAGATGCAGTGGAAATGATAAGAGGCAAAATGTTCACTGCTAGAAACAAACTAAAAACACAGTGTGTGAGAAGAACAGATCATGCAATTGTTTCTGCTAGCCTGACAGCTTCACACACTTTTTCAGATTGAAATGCTGTTTTGAAAACACCTGCCTCCAAAGAATTGACCACAGTGGTGATTTGTCAGAGGCAGTCAATATAGGATGAGAAGAAATCCACTCTGACTTCCTGCATCACAGCAATAAGATTGTTAAACTTCCAGTGAGCAGTGACTCATCCAGCTTCTGGTTGAAATCAAATCTAGTGAATGCAAGACTTTTGTCTTCATCAGACTGTAAGGTAGTTTGACCTGCTTGAAATGACTGATTTTTATTTTACAGTCAAAGTGAGCTAGTCTTTTGGAAGCTCTGGGTTTGTTCTAGAGCTCTCTACAGTGAAAAAGATTTTTGGAATATTTTTTTCTCCTTTAGAATTGCATTCTGAAAATATCTTGCATTAAAAAAAGGCTCTGAATTCTGCCAACTCAAGTGGTTCAGCAGGCAGGAATGAACAATCTCTACTTTATTTAGCACACTGTGTTGTCCAAGCCCCCTGATATGACATTCCCTTGATAATGGTCATCTTTTATTTGGTGCATTGAGTACCAGATATTTTTGTGGTTCATGAACTTAGTGAAGGAAAAAATAAATCCAGGAATGTGCTATCTGGAAGCAGAATGGGAGATTTGGGTTGCAAGCTTTAAGGTAATAAATAAATTTGTTTTAATTCTGGGTGCTGAGCCAGAGGTAAATATTGCTGACATCAACCGGCCTTCAGCACGCAAATTCTCTGAATAAAGCATTGTGTTAAATTCCTACCTCATTAAATCAGCTGTTTATCTGTGCTGCGTTCTGCTACTGCAGTTCTGATCTGCATTTACAGTGTTGCCTGTAATACCTTGTAAGGCAAACAAAATGTCTGAACTATGAGGTATAATGTAATGCAAAAGTCAGGCCAGCTACATTCTTGACTAGTTACATTTTTACATTCCTTTCTGAATACTTATTGAGCAATATATTTTTTTTTTAATATAATGACGGTGTGGTAAGCTTTCCCAAAAATTCAGAATCCAGTCAAAATAACTATGGAGTTTTAGAAGAAAAATTTCCATGTCATCACCATTCAGATGTAAATCACAGGAGCATGGAAAAAGTCTAAGAATAGGACTATATCTTTAAAACAGAAAGTTGCTGTTGAAAGGCCCTAGATTGACATCACTGGAGATTTTGATTGATGATTAAGACAAATACCATCTGGACAAGCAGCAGCAAAGTGTCCCCAATATGATATTGTCTATCAGTCCAGACCAATAAATGCTGTAAGTGACTGTCAAGATAGGATGGGTTTTGTCACAAGTCCATTTATTCCCCTTTAAAAGGACGAAATGCTTGACAGTGACTAAGTTCTCCAGAAAAAAATATGTGGAGAGAACTGTTCTCTTCTCTTTTTTTTCTTTTTTCTTTAAATATGCTTCCTGATACTGGCAATCAACTTGGTTAACTAAGCAGCTGGGGTGTTGTGAACACTGCTTGTTTTACCGATCATAAACATTTCAGCCCTCATTGTCATGACCCAACTTTTGTATCTCATCTTACACTTTGAATTTAAATATAGCAAGGGAAGGTATTTTTGTTTGTTCTCACAGTGCAAGGCACAATAGTGGGGCATCAGTGTGCTACTATACCGAAAAAAAGAACATGGATAAGATAATTTTATACAAAACTACTAAAAGACTAAGTCCATTGCACTGTTCATATAAAATATTAAAAAAAAAGTTGCAAGAGAGCCACAGATCTGTGTTCTCCTGAATAATGGTCTTTCTTTGCTTTCATTGTTTTCCCTAAAGTCTTCGGTTTTGTGATAAAGTGTTTGGAGATGAAAAATAGCGTGAGAACTATGATGTAGAGGTGAAAAAGGATGAGCTTGCTAGCAGACCCCTCTAGAATTAACATTTATTACATCATTGTCTATCACGATGGAAAGGCGATTGTATTCACTGACCCAGCTGGTCCCTACAGTACTTTGTTACTCATTCCAAAATTTAGAGGCATGATATAGATGACATAGAGCTCTATGCTCTCAGGAACACCCTCTGGACACCAACGTTAAAAGGACAGCTGAGGTTACTTTTTCCACTTTTTTTGTTGTTTTTTGTTTTTTTGTTTTTTACTGCCCTTCTAGCTACTGTTAAATCTGATTTGGTTTTTATTCATGGAGCTCAAATAGATCATCTTGGCTCTGAAATACAGCAGATTTTATGATCAGCTGTTCTCTAAAATACCTTCAAGCTCCTTCTCAATCAAGTGATACAAATAGAATACAGTAAGCACACTTACTCGGAATTTTTTAAGAGGTGCTGCCTCTTTCTTTGGTTATTAAAGAGCATTTCTGTTTGCTTGCAAAAAGAAAATGAATACATTTGCCAGTCCCTTGACACTCTTCTGCAAGTGTACATGCCTGATATGATTTCTGTTACAAAGCCGTGGGAAAAAAAAAAATGTTGGTGTCCATTGTGAGAAGATTGGCAGCATATCAGTTTTTATATCCTGTTATGGGCCTCTTAAGCTGCTTATCTTTCTCAGTGCTAGCACTCATCCTGGGTAAATCCTACCCTCTGCCAGAAACCTGCTGCCTAACTTGGGTCCAGATCTAGGCAGTGTATGGCAATGCTGAGTACCATGGTTGTGCTAGGAGGTTAGAATTAATCCATTATCCTCTCTCTGACCATTGCTATTTTGAGGTACTAGGAGAGCAAGATGCAAAATTGTATGGGCCAGGTGGGATTTGTCTTTCTCTGCCCCCTCTTTCTCTGGTAATAGAAATTGTGTTGAAAACTAAGAAGGAAGATGAAGAAAAGTGAGACAGTGGATAAATAAATAGACTCTGGAGACACACAAATTAACCAAGTTGTTTCAGTGGAAGTGAGGATGGAGAAAGAAAACAGAAGTGAAAATAAAAAAAAAAAAACAAGTAGCAGGGAGGAACGGTGAAAGAATGATAATGTACATACCACTTTCTGTCACAGCTGTCTATTTGAATCTGCTTGAATGAAGCTATCTGAAAACAATATAGTCTTAACTGTATCTACTCTGCATTTGTAGTCTGGTGCCTCAGACTGGGGCTTTGAACTAGCAAACCTCTGAATGGATTATTTTGTCCAAGTAAGACCCAGACAAGTGTTGGATGTATCTCTCTATCACTAGCTAACATGGGAGTTAAATGGATGAATATTCTCCCTCTTTGTATGCTTACCTGATGACAAACAAATTAAATCCTAAATGATTTAGTCTCTTCTGTTTGAACTGAAACAACCCAACCGGATTTCTCATATGACTGATGACAATTTTAGATGGAAGTCAACAACTAACAACAGCTTTGTAAGCTTGTCTTTCATAACCTGTTCACTCAGCATAAAAATTCAACCTCACTCTCACCTTGTCCTCCTGACTATTGCAGAAATGTTTGGTGAAAGAGTAATGTCAGATACTGGTCATGCTTGGTATTTAAAGTAGGTGAACAGACAGTGAGCTCAGGAACAGCCCAGAGACTGTAGAGAATAAGCCCAAGACCCAGGATAGGTACTCAGTAGAGATATAATTTTTGACACCAAGAATCACCTTCTATGTACTTCCAACAGCAGTTTACAGATCCTGAGGAGCACAAAGATGGAAAAGAAGGATACCAGGGTCAATATATCAAAACTCAGGAACCATCACAAAAGAAAAAAAAAATGCTTAAAGCTACTTAAAGTGGTAAGATAGCATGGATTTCTTCACAACAAAAATGTCCTTGCTTTCATAGAACTGAATGACATCTTGAACTCTCTTTCCATTTAGTTAATTTTTGCATATTAACATAATTCTGACTTTCTAAAGTAAAATCAGATTTGATAACTCTCACATAGAGAAGAATAAACTGAAAGACAGCAATGTTAAAAGTGTCATTATTTGCATTCATATAGTGATTTTATCAAAAAATCTCAAAATATTTGTTAACCGTTCTTATTCAGGGTTTTTTTTTTTTCAGAAAATAAAACAAAAGAACAGGATATAATCACAAAGATTACAATTTTTCAGGTTGGATAGAAATGTTAGATATGAAAAATATGCCCCAACATTCATAATTTCTGAACATCTACATCTTCTCCTACTTCTCAAAATCAGGCCATAACTGGTCTTTGGCTCAGCAAAAGATCTGAAACTAAAATTAACTACTTTCTATACGAACTAGATATTTTTAAAGATTTTAATTGCTTAAGATTACAGCTGTTTGGAAATTTTAAATTATTCTCATGTAGTATTTTGAAATCTGAAGTTTGGGTTCATTCCTAAAGTTTTGAAAAAAATTGATTTTAATTTCACTTCCCTATTTATTAAGCAATGGTTTACAAGTCAATGATTAGTATTACTTTTTATTTGCCTTTCAGATAAAACAAGGTGATTACTAGGATTATTTTCTACAGTATGAATAAAACTCATCAAAAAAAATGCAATTTTGGAAAAAAAAAGAAGACCTAGGGCTTTCTGTTTTGTTAATATTGCGGGGGAATAAAACTTTTTATTTTTCTAGAGAAAATGTTGGCTTTAATAAAAAAATCAGAGAATAAAGTTAGAACCTCCACACATGCACACATTTCTTAAGTTACACACAGACCAGAAACAAGATAATCTACTTTCCCATAGTAACTTTGTAAGCAAGAGAAAATAACATCCATTGGCCTCTTCCAGGCTCTTCTAGAAAATTCCACCAGCATCTAAAATTAAACGCCTATTTGTACCTGAAATTCTTCACAGATTGCTGAAATCTCTGAAGACCACTCTTTCCACTCTTCTTCCCCAGGAAAGACCCAAAGGCCAGCAACAGTTCTAATTATAAGTAGCTACCTCTGACAGCCACCTTGGCCAACTCTTCAAAATATTCCCATCACTGCAAGCTTTTTTTCGTATTTCCACAGAACTATGAAACTGAAGTCTACTTCAGCTTGGAGAATATCTGCTGTCTTGCAGAGAAGTGCACTGTGCTCCTGGAGATGGGCAAAACCAAGTCAGGTGCTGTACATCTGCTCTGCAAGATACTGTAGCCTGTAACTAGGGATCAGGCAATGATGAGGCAAGGAGATGACCTGGTAAGCAAGGACACTCCTCTCCACTCCAAGAGCAAATCCTGGAGCAAGAGATCTGATCGCTCCCTTTCTGCTTTCCTTTCTGCTCTCTCTCAAGGGAGAGGAGAAGCTGAATTTAACCCTTCAAGAACTTCTTAAGGTCTATCAGTTCCATACATGTGGGCTCAAACAAAGTTAAACCTTGGTCTCATCTTCTAGACAAAATCTTTAAGCATTGCAATATTAAGCAAAAAAGTCAGGCAGCATCAGTAGTAGTGCTGGTATCTTTTCAGAAAAAGCTACGCAGTTCTGCTGGGTTTCATCTCACGAGAGTCCTATATAGATATAAGCAACCACCATTTTCTGTTCACCCCACACATGCACAACAGAAAGAGGATTGGATCTATCCTCTCCATCTCTCTATTAGCCTTTGCATGGATTTGGGGTGCTTATTTTACAAATTCTGATGCTACTTACTCTCTGTCTAGCTCCAAAAAGAAAAAAAATCTTTACATTTCAAATATATCTTCTCTCTAGTTATTTAAAATATCTTTCTACTCAAAATCTCAACCGAATCTTCCAGGTCTTTTAGTACTTGTTTGCTCACCATCAATTTCTATTGCCATATTTCTTTATTACAGGCTACTTGGCAAACTAAACTGTCTATTAAACTGTCAGCTTCATTCAGCTGTTTTAATTCACCCCTTAATTTCACTGTATCTAAGCATCAAGATTTGCATTCACCCCACTCACAGAAACAAACAAAAACAAAAAGAAAAAAAAAAGTAGCAAAAGATTTTCTCTTTTATTCCCTTAACACTTGATTAACCTATCAGCATACTACTACGAAAACCTGAGTTTACCCCCAGCCAGTTCCCATATGGTTCATCAACAGTAGTTCAATGTTCTTGCTATTTTTTTTTGATTTTTTTTTTTTATTTTCAATCATTTCTATCATTCTTAAGCAAAATTTTCCGTCAGAAACTAGTACACGATTGCTGCCCAGGCCTGACCTCACAACTGAGAGATGTCATCACTGAAAAAATGCAAACACAGAAGCTCTCTGGCACCAACATTTGAGAAAAAAAAAAATGCCTTGTATATGGAACTGTGGCAAAGATCAAATATAAGTCAATGTAGTGAAAAGTACTTATGAAACTAGTAAAAGTTTGATTTCTGCCTGCGTTCTGCCTGAATGAGTTCTCACTCATTCTCAGATGCCAGAAACTTCATATTGTTTCAGTGTGACTACACATGATTCTTCTAGAATGCAAATATTTCAGTCAAGGTCACAACAAACTCAATGGTAATATCAAGTCATTCTAGTAAAAGTTCTAGTATGTTATTAAAGCAAGGGATGTCTCCTATTTTGGTTTGATCCTGGCAGGAAAAATAAGCAAGGAAATATGATGTTATGGATGGGTTTCCCCCTTATTGAGCCAAGATTGATAAAGACATTAAGGTGTCACTAGTCCTATCTGCCTGAAAAAATATTCAAAAGCAATGCTGACAGACGAATTTGCAAATCTGTTGCCCAGATATTAAGTATTATGTACAGCATAGGAAAGTCTTGTCAAAACGATCTTTACTTGTTGCTTAGTCATTTCACCTTCTTCTTCCTCCAACTATGTGTCAGAAATTGAAAATGGTAATCAAACCCAGAAAGATGTCTCAAGGCAAACTGACCAGCTTTATGAACAACAGCTTGTGAAAAGCCTCTGCAATCTATGCTGAGGACAACTGTGAAATTGAGCCTTGAGACAAAACTGTGACTAGTCTGAGTATACAAGTTCTCTTCTTGCTAAAGATGAATAATAAAAATGTAAGAAAATAGACATTTTCAAAGGTGGAAAAAAATTTTGGTGTCTGGATTTCACTACATCCACTTGTCACTTTTCATTATATTAATGGACCTCTGTCAACCATTGGTGATAAATAATATATCTGTTTCTTAGCAGCTGAAACAAAAGGTAAGGACAGAATAAGAAATCTGTAAAAAGTAAAACAACCATTTGCTAACATTACCTTACAAAATGAGTTTCAGTGACTCAAAGTCACACTTAACAGTTTTATTAAAACCTAAAGAATAATGTGACACATTTACGGCTTATATTCTGGTACCAACAGCGGATAGGTAATAAAGCACCTTAGACTTACCATGCACCTTTTGCTGATTTTGTCCTTTACCATTAGATTGAACCATCTCATTTATCTCATTTATCTCTTTTTTTTTTTTTTTTTAACTCACAGACTTTACATACAAACACCTCCTCTCTTTGGTAGGCTGCTCCCAATTTATAAAGCAACCAGCATAGAGCTTTCCACCTCCGTGACAGTAGTGATGAGGATACTATGTTGGGTACATCTTGGAAGACTGACTTTCTTTTCCTGTTTTTTCTTTCCATTTCTCTCTATATTGTGGCAACGCCGCAATCCACAAGTATTAAGTAGGTGAACAGAGTCTCACACTCAACTTTGGGATTCTTATTGCAATCAGCATTCTAATATCCTTACACTGATTAATATTTTTCAGTTACTGAACATCATCCTTACATCTTAAAGCAGAAGTTTTGCTCCTATCACTCATACCAAAAAGCCAATTTAAAATAAAATAGTAAAATAAAAATTATCAGGCTGACTATCTTATTTTATGCAATATAAGGACTAAATCCAAGCTAACAATAACGTCCCTGTGGTTAAACAGATATGCTGCTATGACAGAAAAGATTTTCTGAAAGCTGAAGATCAATGAAAAATATGTGAAATAAGTAAAAAGAGAAGGGTGAGGATATACAAATATAACTATGCATAGGATTCAAAGAGTGCTAAAAATAACTTGACTTTGCCTGTAAATGCTTCTGCTTGAGGGACCAGGGGAAAAAGGCTAAACTAAACTAGAAAGGAGACAAGGGAACATCAAGGACACATATATGCAGATGACAAAGAGAAGTCATTTGTGAAATAATTATACAGTAATCACTGATTAGTGTATATACTATCATTGCCTGATTATATACTATCATCTAGTATATTAGAAAAACAGCAAAGAATAACTTCAGTAAGAGCCATTATTTACAATAGAGATCAAAGATAGCAGTTCCACTGGTTTCAACAGTTAACATTAATAAAAGCTTCTTTTCCTAATCTAGATGGGACTAGTCACCTGACCAATTGTTCATTGCTATAAAGGGTTAAGAAAGATCAGCAGTTTGAAGTTTAGTATTCTGAGTAGCAATTAATTCAACAGACTGCTACTATACCAAATAATGCCTGGTTTCTGTAAACTTTCGTTCCTGTTAAGGTATATCTAATTGCAAAAAAAAAAAAAAAAAGAGAAATGAATTTGGCTGATCGTATTTAAAGTATAAATACATTACCTGCTTTAAAAATCATAACACGACTTCCAAACACCATTTCTTGGTGTGTATCACAGGCTGATTCTTCTGGGACAAACTAATTTTGCTTCAATGTTACCTATACCTCATTTGTACCTTTCATCATTATCATGTAGTGCCCATTTGTACACAGCTCACCTAACCAGCCAGCTTCCCTATGGAAACAAAATAGACAGGCTCTGTCAAGACAGATGTTCCTTCAGCAGGCAATTCAGAAGAGGACACATTTTCTCTCTGTTGATTGCAGGGAGGGTGATCACAATCATTGAAAAGAGTCCTTGACAGATCACGCAGAAATGCTTCTTTAATCTGGATCTGACATGGCATCAAGATCACATTTCTGTCAAATTAGACAAAAAGAACTGAACATGGAAGCAATTTTCCACTAGCTTCAAGAGGCTCCACGATACACGGTCCAGCATCAAACATCCTTGCGTGGAGTTAAACTATCATAATATTTTTAAATGATTTTGGACTGAAAAGTAAGTTTTTCTAACAGATGAACATTTGCTTGGGTTGCTATGAGGCTCAGAGACGAATTTATTGTATTGTAAAGCCACAGCAAAATTCAAGTGAGGCAGTATGGCATATGCATCCCTCAAAAGAAACATTTTTAAATTTACAGTTTTTTTCTCTTCTACCCTTTCTTCAGGTGTACATCCATTACATCCATCCATTTTCTCTTACAAAATGTTATAAAAGCTGACTAGTAGTTCGATATTTAAGGATAATCATAAGGCTAGGTTTTAAGCAGTTAACAACCATTCATATTCATTGAAACATCGGATAGTAACATTTCCATTACGTTTTAGAGACCCTCTAGTTCAGTATAATTGCTGTATATTCTGAGGTAGAAAGAAACTTGTACAAACATATTAACTAACTTTTAAAAGTTGTGTTACTTCCACAGTGGATGTCTTGCACAGCAGCATATATTATATACTCATCTGGTGAACAAGTTCTGTTAATTTCCATATCCCATATTTCATCTACTGTATTACATGCAGTGACAGTTCCATAACACTCTGCATATTTTATCTGGCAGTGCTTTAACTTTGGTTTGTTAAGTTAAACATTAAATAGTCCTTAAGTAAGATAGGCTGAGGCTTTACAAAACTATCTAAGAATTTTCAATGTAATATCCTTCAAACACAGTTCATCAGGTGTTCAAATTCCACAGGCACCTTCAAAAATTACCTTTTTACTATAAGAAAGACGTTCAGAAGGACATTTATATGTGATTTTCATCTTCAGTGCTGTTAAGAATAAGATATTGGATTTGTTTAGGAGCTTAAGATAAGCATTTGCCACTTTCTACAGGTTCATGAGATCCAGGGGCTTAGACTTAAGGAGGGCTCTGTTTTGTTCGTTATGAGTGAGGCAGTGGAAAAGGAAGAATAAACAAGTACTTTCTTGAACTGCCACAGAATGCTATATGCTCTTTTCTGAAATGCTGGAGGAGGTCCTCAGCATATAAATAGCAAAGATGTATCTCACCAGAACTAGTTACTTGACCCCTCCCCTACTGCCCTCCTTCCAAGAAAAGCTCTCAGATGTGATAAGGTCTGATCTGTTGATTCAAAATTCTCCTTTGACCCTCTTCACAGTGACCAACCCCTCCACAATAAGGAGATATGAGAAATCACCTGACAAAATGTGATAAGGTCATTTGCGTTTGCACCCACTTCTGCATGTGTGCATCCGTTCAGCACAGTACACTGTACTTTGGATCAGATGGCAGATAAACCACAGGTGCCTCCAGAGCAGCACTATAAGCTCTCAGACGTAAAAGATGGATACCACTGACTTAGGTGGTGGTTTGATTTGCTCACATTTCATGACTGAAACTCTACACATGCAGTACAGCTTTTGAGTCTGGACACATAGACTCTTTAATGTGTGCGTAAATCAAATACACAACTACAACTTTCTACAAATTAAAATGCTGGCTCCTTGACTCAGAGGGAGTTCTGCCTTTGTATTTAATGAGTATTTGGAACAAAATCTTGGTCCAAAGTGCTTTGTTATGGGCTTAAACACATGCTTAAGTGTTTTGTTGAGTCAAAGCCACACACTTGATACACAAAGAATATTTTAAACATCAGTTAATATGGTTTTAGCCATCAGCTAATATACAAATAAAATAAAATAAAATAAAATAAAATAAAATATTATTCATTTTAATCCTTTAATGGCTATTTTTTTATAGAAGGTATATAGAAATTAAGAGGGGAGATTCACAATAATATGAGATTTAAATTTTAACAAGTCAGATATTAACCAATAGCTGACTTGTGTTATGGACCAATGCACACATACAATTATCCTGATTCCATTTTTAAGAATATTTATGTGTTAAATCTAAGCTACCAAATATTTAAAGTTATTAAGCCCTATGCAAATGAGCCACACACATAAGTTAAATGTCAAGGGACAGATCTATACCACTTGAGTGCAGCATATAAGATTTTAATGTTATTTTCAAAAGCAACACACTTAGAACATATTAGAAGGGTATCTAACCACAAATATATTTCGTTGTTTCATAGTTTCAACATAAGTAAGAGAAAACAAAGGAGCTCCACGTTTAAATGAATGTTAAGGGACACAAATGACTTGAGGGTAAAGAGTCATGCTTCCTTTAGTCCAGTTTCTGGGTATTCAAACAACTTCAGGTCACTTATAATACTTATTTTTCCAGGTATTTTTAAAGAGGACCAAATAGGGAATATCAGTTCCAAAACTTAAAAACTTTGCCCTATAACTTTCAAAACTAATTAAAATCTTCCTGACAGACTCAATATACTTAATCAGTAATTTATCTGGACAGCACACACCTGACCTCCCACTTTGTTAACTAATTAGCAGGTCAAATCCATTGCCAGAACTAAGAATATTTAATACCCAAGAGTGTAAATCAATGTTGTCCACACTAGTAAAAATAATCTCTTTATGTAATGCCTACCGCAATATTTCACTAGTAATGGTTGAAACGCCTCAATTAAGTATCAACTGGTTTAGAAAATATTTCCTAACATGTTCCAAGGTATATATAATAAATGCAGTAAATTGCACAGAAATAATGCCCCAAAGTATAATAGAGGAAGTGCATAGGCAAAAATGCACCCAACAAAAATAAGTACCTACTGAATTCCACAGTAAAATAGGGACCAGGGCCCCTATCAGAATTTCTGGAAACACTGTTCTAACAGTCTCCACATTATGCTAATATATCACTCCAACAGAATGAAAGACATTAACATTTTCAAGAGATTTTTCTTGATATTTCAAGAACTAGAGTAATATTTTGAAGATTTATTATTAACAAATGAAGACATCAATACTTGCGTGACTCTGCTTAAGAATTGTCCAGAAAGCCAACCCTGAGGAATCAGATTAGTTGCTTGAAACATCAAGTCTAAAGAACCAACTGGGCATCCTTGTGTTAGAAGCCAGGCACAAATGTCAAATCTGCAGAGCCTCTGGCTACCTAACCGCAAAAAAAATTTATACTGATGGGGTTCAGATAAGCTGTCTCTTGGTTGCACTTTTTTTTGGAGAGCATATATAAAAAAGATTGTAGGGTACTCTCAGTGAAGGGCATTGGAGTCTATGCATTCCACATATTTGTGCAACTCAGGCTTAGAAATTCTGAAAAGGTGAAAGATGTCATCTATTTTTTTATTTCACTAAGTAAGATCACCCATCTCTTTGTTTTAAAACAATTTAAAAAATCATTCTGAAAACAGAAAAAAGGCAAAACTCCTCCAAAAACTTTTTTTTGCCTGATGATTTTTTTAATGTTAGGTGAAAAGAAATGTGAGCAAGGATCCTGTAATCCCTACCTGCAATTCACTTTTCATCTCAATTATACAGTTCCTCGAACACAGTTTCTGGGTATATCTTCTTTTCTCTGATCTCTAATTCCCATATTTTTTTTTTCCTCACGACCAACAATTTAAAAAACTTATTCTCAATGTAAAATAAAAAAAAAAAAAAGATATGAAAGTATTCAAAAAGAAAAATTTAACCTTTATATTAAAAATAATCATCATTATCCATTGACATTTTCCAGAGATACACTCTGTGCATATCTGAAATGAAACTTCACAAAAGGCAAGAAGCCGCTAAATTTCTCCCAATTTTCAGGTCACCTTTGAAGTGCAGCTTCCTCCATACAGGTGGCTAGATGCCCTCAACATATTGCATCTGTTATCTTTGATATGCTTAGCACAAACTCCTGTGGAGACATTTTCTTAATTGTGAGTCAGGGAAGCTCTTGGAATCCTGACTGTCTCCTTTACTTTATCTAATGTGACAGGCTCATTTGTCCTAAATACCTCACTTTGCAACCCTCAGAGTCATCCTCTAGCAGTATCCCATAACATGTGTCACTCTTTCCATGCTAATATCCAATTAGGCAGCCATCCATCTCTTGCTATTACCTTCTTTAATCAGAAAGTCTTATGCAGAGATGGAAAAGATCTATTTTACCCATCTCTCTGTCAATGCAGATTTATTCCCTAGAGTATATTTTCTAACATTATGTTTATTTAACTTAGATTACTACAGAATTTCAAAATAAAGTTTGAGCCAAATAATATGAACAGCTTGGATTACACCATTTGGGAGTTATATGATCAGTAACCAATGCCAAGAGAATCAATAGACAGGAAACAACATTTAAAATGTGAGCACGGAAGTAAACGTGCCTGTTGCTCTGCAACCAAATACAATTCATAGACCTAAGCATCAGTTAAATAGATCCTGGTGAAGCTGTAATGGTTCTTTGGGAAAACTGGATCCATCGGCCACTGGCAAACTAGTGGGAGGCAAAACAGAAGCGAGCATTAAGGGCCAGACATTTAAATTCTTTATCAATTTGAGCCACTAAATATTTGACTTTTTTTTTTTTTAGAGTCAGCGACAGCCTGAAACAGCTCAACTTTTTAATGAAAGATCCCAGACTGGTCCATAGAAAGCACACAGGCCCAACCTAGACCAACTGGCAGTACCCATCAGTGCTCACTCAATCTTCTGCATGTTTAATGGATGTGATTAAATTACTAGCATATTCAGTCCCTGGAAAACAGTGGAGACTCCCAGTAGCTATGCCAATCAGTGGCAGCTACAACAGGAACTTCCTGATGTGGTTGCTTGCCCACAGGGATTTGGGCTGAGACCACCAAATTTACTTTATGTAAGTCACTGAGTAGCCATCAGAAGACAACAATGTTATGTCACTGCTAACTCATACTGACAGCTCTTCATGTTCTTCCAGTGCCAGTGGGCCTGTCTTCCCATGCTACTGCTGTTTCATCTTTCATGTTGCGTGCACAAGGCATGTATCACTGCACGAAATCTAATGTGGGAGGGAAGAGAAGCAGTCAGGAATCAAATCAAATAATTTCATATTGGGGGACATCAACAGACCTGTCAATACAGTTCCTATTGATGTAAATGAGAATACAGCCATTTAAGAGTGAGAGAAACAGCTGTTCAGTGAAGAGACAAAGATTAATGAGGGAAATGAATATACAAATAGAGTTTTGACACAGACAGGTCTTCAGCTTTCTAAATAGTCTAAAGCAAAAAAAGGGGGCTACAGCAAAACATACATATTCACTTGGCAGACTCTAGTCATCACATAGGTGGATTTAGTATTAATTTGATCTGTAAATTAACATGCAAGTTGATGGTGTTCCCACTTAGACCAGCCTATAGAAATAAAAATCCTAATTAAATAATAAAAATTGATATACTAAAAGTTTAATTATAAAATCATAGTCTTTCCAACACTTTCTGCTTAACATTTTATAGGTGTAATGAAATAGAAAACACATAAACCGCTTAAAGAGAAACATCATTTTCTGATGATGAATATCAACAACTTCATGCACTGTCTTCATTTATAATAAGGTCAAGTTGCAAGAAGCTGATGGAAAAGTCTTCTTACAAAGGGAAGTAGGCAAAGCCAACAATCCCGTGTGCAAGGGGTAGTTTCACTCATAGCACTAGATCTCAGTGAGCCCAGTGGTTACATCGGTGCTAGTAAGCCAAATAACGAAGGCAAGGTAAATTTCCCAAGAACAGAGAGGTAGTTTGCTAAATTTTTAGCACCAACAGTATCCATAGTTTTGGTGCAGGCAAATGATCACTTCCCTTGATTAGCTCTCAGGCATAGCTCAGGAATAATTACAGGTTTTTCAAAATAGGTAGCTTGGATACAGACACCATCTTTTGGAGACCAAGACAATTGGGTCCTGTGTTCATCAGCTGTTTCATTCAAGCTGGCTTCAGTGCCAGAAAATAGTTCCAGACATATTTAATTTGCAATTACAGGTTGAGCATCTGGAAGCACAATCTACAAAGAGAAGAGAAGAGAAGAGAAGAGAAGAGAAGAGAAGAGAAGAGAAGAGAAGAGAAGAGAAGAGAAGAGAAGAGAAGAGAAGAGAAGAGAAGA
>VZSV01000150.1:585651-601692 GCA_013398735.1 Nothocercus julius | reverse complement strand
AAAAGAAAAGAAAAGAAAAGAAAAGAAAAGAAAAGAAAAGAAAAGAAAAGAAAAGAAAAGAAAAGAAAAGAAAAGAAAAGAAAAGAAAAGAAAAGTTCCTTACTCTTTCCAGTTGTGTCTACTTTAGAAAGTGATACAATTAGTAGATACATTGCGATGGAATAGCTAATATTTCGGTTTTCACGGTGTTCATATACATTTATCTAACTTGGTTGAGGCAGCCTCAAAGCATAGTGAATCAGGATGAGAAGAAGGAAGAAAAGATATACTGTGTGAAGGATAGTCATCATGGTGTTCCCACCCCACTATTTGGGGTAGGACCTCAATGTCCTCCCATGCTTACGGATGTTTTTGCAGTAATACCACTGTGTCACCTACGTGATTATGGGAACCTAGAGGCATTCTTTTTGTTCCAATCACCAATTGAGTCTTATTTTTCCCCTATTTTAAGTCTCCCTATCAGAACCAAAGCTGGCTCAAAGAATGCTTGTATCTGGTGAAAAGACAGGATAGCTATTTCTCAGGAACTCAGACATTATATCAGAAAAAAATTAAGAATGTCAAAATCATAGTAAATAAGGATACAGAGGGTATTCATCAACCATCTGCAAACGTCAGACTGGTCATCCTGGTCTGAAGAAGTAGTGATTAGATCGGAATTATAAGGCAAAGATAGGATGACTTACTGACTTCAGATAGGGAAGGCCATGTGTTTAACATTGCATGATTAAGTTCCCATAGTCTTCCAGCACCAGCACACTAAAATCAGAATTATTTTTAAGAAGAATTCAAAAAGCAGCATATATCAGGTCCACGCAGATTCTGCCATGCCAGCTTTCGGAATGGGTTCCAGTGCCTGCCAGCAGCGAGCAGCAGTTCTGGACCTGGCACCACGGGCAGCCGGGACGCACTGCCCGGCAGAAGCCTATGCAGGACGGGAGCCCAGCCACTGCATCACAGAGCAGGCCTGGCATGTTGCAGGCCCAGGCCAAAGACATGAAAGTTAAGAAGCTTTAAAGAAAGCCCTGAGTCAGAAAAATAATTCAGGACTCCCTGGTAATACTGCTTTGAAAGCAGTTAAGTGCTGGGAAGCTAACAAGAGCAGTCTGTTTTCAAGGCTGTGTCCATGCCTATGCTGGAACATCTATCATATGAGGAAAGACTAAGTGAGCTGGGCCTGTTTAGCCTAGGGAAGAGAAGCCGGAGAGGAGATCTGATCAACATGTACAAGTACCTTAGAGGTGAATGTAGAGAGGATGGGGCCTAACTCTTCTCTGTGGTGGCCAGTGACAGGACAAAGGGCAACGCGAGTAAGTTGAAACACAGGAAGTTTAATCTCCTTATGAGGAAGACCTTCTTTCCTGTGAGGGTCAGAGCCCTGGCACAGGCTGCCCAGAGAGGCTGTGCAGGCTCCTGCCCTGGAGATCTTCCAGACCCGCCTGGCTGCCACCCTGTGCCCCGTGCTCTGGGTGTCCCTGCTGGAGCAGGGGGGTGGGACTAGGTGATCTCTAGAGGTCCCTTCCAACCTCAACCATTCTGTGTGAGTCTGTGTGATAACAGTCACGATACCTTGGTAAATTTTTAAGACACAGGTAGTATTTCTTCTCTTGTGTAAAGGCATTAACTGGGTCCTGCAAAACATGACATTCATAATCCACTTCTTGAATATGGTGAAATATTTAAGAGACTGCCCATTAGGCATTAAGAGACAGCCATTAGGATACAGTGTTGGACACTGTGTCCTAATTCCAAATTTGCATTTGCCTCTTAGTACGTTCATCATCAAGGATGTCTAAGCATTGCCAAGGACGCCTCACAGACACTAATATAGGTAATCAAAAGGAACTGATGGTACCTGTACTAGTAGGAATACAAATATGGTCATGGTGCCGTTACAATGCCAACAGTGATTCTTGGGGAACTTGTCAGCTGCCGGTGTGCTGCTTTTGCTACAAATCTCTAAATGAGCTCAGGAAGTGCAGTTTGAAGAAAGACTTAAACCTTGTTAGAGGAGGCACATCCTGATATCAAAAATGCAGTTTAATATACAGAAAACATTCAGGACAAGGACTACGAGAAGGTCCAATATCAGCATTTCAAGTAACTCTGCAGTTATTTCTGAAGTTTTTCTTAGGACTTCTTATGAAACAGAAGAAGAAAAATATTAGAAGTGAATGAGACGTAAAGACATGTCTGTTGGTTTTGAACAATTAGCTGTGAAAGCAATTATGTCAAAAGCTCTGCTCGGTACAGTTTCATTGTGGACAGCCTTAATAGCAGACCGTCTGCCCTGTTTTGTGGGTGGGCTTTGTGATTTTAAGTGACTGAAAAGGTATTTTATGATTATGATGGAAGTGCCTTTCTGGGAAAAATGAGTAAACATTCTGTGAAACACTGAAAAATATTAACTTTTGAAAAGTTAGTATACAGGACATTGCAAAACAAGCAACAAGAAAAGGCTCAAAAAAATGATATGTTCTAATTGCCCTTGCTGTCTGGCACATTTGTATGTGCTGCAAGTGTGACAACTTTTTATTTTCCTCTGAGGCTGAATAGAAGGGCTTTTTTTGCTAGATTACACCTGAAACTGAGTTAAGATGGCACAGGAGCTGTGCTCTGTTATTCATACTGCATCTTGGTTTCTGGGATACAAATGTTCACTTCTTTTTTTCTTTTGTGACACTTTTTGCCATCTGCTTTTGCTGGCTCAGGAGCTACATATTTTCTTGAAGCAATTTCTTATGTTTCTTTTGGTCCTTTTCACTCATTCCCTTACGTGCATCAAGGGTCACAGACTCATAACTCTTTTGGACATTTGATAGACACCTCCTTCTTTCTTAATTTCTTCTTCCTCTAACCTAAAATTGGTCTTTCACTCACTGTGGAGAGTATGCATCTTATAGACATCTCAGATGAGGCTAATGGTGAAAACAACCAAGAAAAATGTTTTTAGAAATTTATCAAGACATGCAGATTGGTAAGAAAAAATCTTTTTTTTTTCCTGTAAAAGTCTTCCTATAAATATGAGCTAAACAAAGTATCAGGGTGGCTTTTTTGATAACAATTAAATCAAATCAAAGCAAATGCACAGAGATAATTTTCTAGGTTTTAGGTGATGATGGGAGTTTATGGGATATTTGGACTGAGTATCAAGGGTAAACCAAAATACAATGTAAATAAGCATGAAGATTGCCAAGCTTATTCTAGTAAAGTCTGTTCCTGACTCACATATCTTTCATTAAGATGTCAAAGACTCAGAAAGGTTGTTAGAGACCTCCTAGAGATGGTTACTCTCTGAACTGTTTGGAGAAGGTCATGGAAATATGTCCAACAAAGCTACAGAAATAGGGCAGACTACACAGTGCATAACCACATGCAAGCAGACAATCCAGGAAAGCCACTATCCAGGCAAGCCAGGCATAAACCACTGCTTTTCAGAAGCTATATTACTGCGGCACTTTGCCCAACACCTAATACATCTTTCCTCTTGGGCGAAATTCATGTTAACCTAGTTACACACCAGGGCAGGTTTATATCCCATCATTTCAGAGCAGAGATCTGTCCATAAATGTCTGTGTAGCTGTGTCTTCAGGAACATGCAGGCACAGTTTAAACTGCTTGAAAATAATCTCAAGGTTATGCCAGAAAACAAAAGAATTCCTGTGCCAAGAAAAATCCAAAGCACTGCAAATAGGCAAGGATGGTCAGGCGGCTCTCATTTTGTGAGCCAATTTAATGCTTGACCCTTTGGCCCAGCAGCAAACTAGCTCTCCATCCACTTCAGAATTCAGACACAGCATGCAAATGATTTGTTTTGGACTCTACAACTGGAAAGCTAAGGCATTTTGGATTAGATATTTAAACTGTAGTTTACTTTACAATTTTATTCATAAAAACCCTGCAGTCCAAATAACTGGTTATTGGATAGCTTGCAAGGATCATTTTAAATTGTCTATGCATTTTATTTGAATGCTTAGGCATGGCTTTCGGTAATGTATTGGTTTATGTTGCTAGTAATTCCAACTGCTTGCATTGCCAAAAGCATGCATTTGGGAATAATTGGGGGTTGCTAATAATATGATCTTTCTCTCTGTTTTGTTGTGTGAGTTTTTCTTTTTTTTTTTCCCTTTTGATTGCCCATGTAAGTTACATACGTAAATTGGCAAGATCCAAAGATACTGTCATTTACTCCCTGCTGTCAAACACCGGTTAGGGTGGTTGGGTAGAAGGGTAGAAGGACATGCGAATAACAACTTTATTTTGAAAAACACCATCCTTTAATCAAATGCCTTAAGAGAGTTCTTGTTTTATCCGGATTCATTTTATCTGAATCTTGAAGAGCACCTGCGATGTTTTTGAACCTTGTCCAAAATTGACCTGTGATCTTGGTACACTTCAGACATTCCTTGCTTCAGGCCGTGCAAGATGGCCAGTGTCACAAGGTGCTCATGCAGATCCTAGAACACATGGCACATAGATCTTCACAACACCAGCAAATTTGAAACAGTCTTAGTTTCCTTTGCCTGCTGCTGGAACTGCCTTTCTGTCCCGCATTGTTCCACGTCCCTGTCATTTTCCAAGTCCTGTTTTTTTCTTTTTTTTTAAATACCCTAAGTTCCTTGTACTGCTAAGGACTAAAGTCCTCATAACTAGTCCCTTTTCCCCTCTAGCTGAAGGGCATGGCTCCTGTTGTGTCCTCAACAGCAGTAAAGATGAGGACACATTTGCTCATGCAAAAACATACTCATGAGACCTCTTCTAATCACTCTGAAAACAGGGTTGGGGCAAGTTCTTTATTCATTGCAATTCATTTCTAGAGATGTTTAAAACTCAGTCTAAAATAATTACTAAATTACTATCACTGGTGAAAAAAACAAAGGATTACAAGTAACAGTACATCCTGTGCAATTCTGCATAAACTCATAATCTGTAGCAATTAAGAAGGGCTAGAAAACAAGGATAAGAGGATTCCTGTGCCTAGCAGAGGCTGGAGGATTGAGAGAATCCACCTCTCTTTCAAGTAATTCCTCCCCTTTACAGGTCTCTCTGTGCTCCTGTATGTTTGGTCTATCTTTGAAATATTCCTGCATGCTTACAATTTCCATGCTGAGTTATCTGTTTGTAAGTATAAGGGCAACCTAGAGCTTAGGACTAACCACTGGGACAAAAAGGAAGTTTTGCTTTTCCACAGATCTAAAATGAACTTTAGAGAACCGATAAGTCAAAAAAAAAAAAAGTCAACACCACTGCTATGTTGCTGGAGAGCAGGTTCAATCTATTCAGTGCAAGCAAATGCTTTCATGAACAAATCTGAACTGAATATGAAAGCATAAGAGACAGCAAAATTTAGTGGTAAAGATCAGGTTGTAACCAGCCAGCCAGCCAGATTTTGAAAGGAGTTGAATGCTGAAATGCCTATAGAACAAAGTAGTTCTGGAAGCAATTTCCCCAAGGTCAGACAAATCAAAGCATGAGTAAATCTGTCTCTCTCAGCTTTGGTGTATGATGCAGAAGTGAAGGTTGGCCATACTCAACCTAAATAGGTGAATGTTGTAATGGTCTTTATAATGTTACAGAAAGATTTAACCAATGAGGCAACTATGTCTTGAAAGAGAAACATGCAATAACATTTTAAAATTAAGAAGAATTTTCTTATAAACAGAATTTATGATTTGGGGTCTTATTAAATGTTTCTAGGTGTCTGAGTTCTGCAATAGCATAAGCAGGTATGCACCTCTGCATAGCTGAATTGCTGGCAGCAGACTGGTTGTTATATTCATAAATGCCTATATTTATACACTACCTTGGTTTTATACCTATCAAATTTTTATGTGTATGTTTGTGTTATGTTAGTGACCAATACTCCTCCAGGGCATATAACCTATCCTAAAGGGATTTTTTCATAATAGGTCAATAAAAGAAATCTTATAGATTTTATGGTAAGGCAGTAATTCAAGTATTATTTGGTTTAATAAAGATGTGCTAAAAGGAAGTAATTGCTCAACAAGTTTATCTACACAGCAGTACCAAGATCTCTGGAATCATGTTAGGATTTTTTAAACCTTGTGTGAGAGTTCATCTCACAGGTTACTAGTAGCATTTCCCTTATAGAACATACAGTTACCACACTGATCTGTCTCTCTGTATGCAGCATAATCATCCAACCATTCCCCTTGAGATCTCAGCATTATTATTTAATATTTTCAGAGTGCCATAAAAGTGTGGTAACCATTTCACAAACAGGGGAAATACAGATCTCTGTTCTACTCAATTTATTGGATGCTGTTTCATGTACATCTAGAGTCTCTCTATACTCCGTGGATTTGCTCAGAAGTTCAGAAAAAAACAGATGCCTTCCTGACTGTGTGACAAGCCACAAATCCTGCAATTGCATCTAGTCAGAATGATCCCAGATACCACAGGGAGTGCTGCTATATCCAGGACTAAAGTCTTAATACCTGCAAAAACATGCATTTTAATATGCTTCAAGTATATTAAAAAAAATGTATTCTACATTACACCCAGGTGAATCTGATACAGAAACTACAAAACCTATTCTTAATAGGAAAATAACAGTGAAGGTAGGAAGGGAAATACATTGATTCTGCAGTTTCTTTTTCAATTATTTGTATAAAAGAAGTAAATCCTTTTCCTCTTGGTGTGGGATGATTTATTTAGAGTCACATCTAACTTCCCTGGTTCTTATTTCATCTTACATACTTCCCTTCCCTAATTCAAATCTGTGGTTACCACTGTGGTCTATCCAGACATTACCCATACCTCAGATAACCCTATGCCGTTTTGAGAAGATTGGTGCTTGAAAATAAGCCCTCAAAAACCCCATAAAACCAAGAGCGAAGGGCTTTATGCAGAGACTGGTGCAGGTCACTGGGGGCTCTGCTTGGTCATAAAAGATGTGCAGAGACCCCACTGTAGGACTGAAGTCGCCTTTCTGCCTCTTTCCGGTATTTTTCAGGCAGAGTTTAACTTCAGTGTAGTACTTCATTTTAAAACAAGAGTTGTTTATCATGTACTCAAAAACTACATTTAGCAGCTGAATTTCACTGATCATTTTCTTCACAGCTCTAGAGGGACTGCAGTTTGATGACTATACAATCTGTATACTGTTTTAAGACAAACTTGTCAGCTAGTGCTCCATCCAATGCAGACAGGAGATTCTGCATCTCTTCACATCAAAAGATACAGCCTGATGTTTCTTATGAATCATGATTCAATGAATTATGTAGCTTGCATTTTCTTAAGCGTGTAATTTGATCTCCATGCATGAGCAACACTTTTTGTATTTCAATCAGTAAACAATTGCTCTTTAAAAACATTCCAACTGATGTTTATTTGTACAATCTGCCCTTCAGCAGAGCCTTAGTCTGATGAAGTAAAAGATGTAACTCTAATAGCAAAGTGTCTTAAAGCTGACAAAACATTATATTTGATCATGTGTGATGAGTGCACTAAGCAAGTATGCAGTCTGGAAAGCTGATACAGCATATCATTGAAATGACTGTGCTTTTAATGTTTCTTCTTTCTGAACTAACCAGATGCTATCATTGCAGTGAGAATTTTATTTTTTAAATTACAGGGATCAGATTTCCAACAGAAACCATGAGTAACATATAGTCTGAATAAAAGAAAAATAAAACATCTTTGCTTCTTCATGAGTAAAGATTGGTTACTGTGGATACCTCTTTCCCTTGGGAAGAATGTTGAGGGGTCCTTTATTTTATTAGAGATGTCAAACATGGAATTAATATCAGTGCTGAAATTTTGATCAGTGGGCAGGCGGGGTGGGCACTTTTAAGATAAAGCAAACAAGATGTTCTTTCTTGATTAGGAGAGTTTTGTTGCAACTAGAGTACAAAACAACAGCAACAACAAAAAACTTGGAAGATCAAACTGTAGCTGAAAATCTAACTGAAGATATCTAACCTGATTTATAAATGTAGCAATTTTTGTACCAGACAGAGTCAGACACACAGTTCTTAGTCATGGGAAATTAAGAGGTTCCTGCTCACCCTTTCAGCAGACTTATATTATCTATTATACAATATTCTTAATATCATTATAGCACAGATATCTAAATATTCATTGAAAATTCCTCATAATTTGTGAAACAAGAAATTATTTGATCTGTCTTCAGAGAGCCTCGCATCACTTTGCAATATGAATCTAAACCAAACCAATATCCTATTGCAGTGTAGAATTTTAGATACCTTTTTTAGAAAACAGCCTTTCATGCAAAGCTGAGGATAGCACTGGTCTACACGATGTTTCAGAGCAAAGTATTTCAAGGCGCCATGTACTTCTGTGGATTTAGTTCTGTAGGGAAAAGTCATTGCAAGTCCCCTGGACTTAAAAAAAAGTCCCCATCTCCTTCCATAATGAGAAAACACATTATTGCTTACACTACTATTTTTCTTCCAGTTCATGTTTATTTCTTTTCACTGACTAAAACTGGGAGGAATGTGTCTGTATTTGTACATATATGGCAGGAATGCTTAGTTTGGCAGTTGCTTTTTTTTTTTTTTTTTTTTAATTTTCTCCCCCAGTTTATGGCTTTGTATATTATGATAGCTATTCTCAGTGACAGAAAAGTGGTGGATTTAGTATATCTGTATCTTGTTCTGGATATCCACAGTACATTGCCAACACCCTTATATATCATAGCTCTAGGATATAGCTGTGTAATTTTGACAAGTCTCTAAATCACCGGTTAGATTCTGATACACAACGACAAATACCGTATCCCCTAAAAAGTTCCTTTATACTCAATTGGATAACTCATGAAAAAAAAATGTTAGTCCAATTCCATCTTTATCAGTCAGCTACCTATTCATTTTGTTTTCTTGTTCTTGCCTATCTTTATGTTTGTCCTTATGTCTACTACTGATCTCTTCTGCTTTTCATGCTATCTCTCTCCTAAAGTCATGATACCTCAATTATAGAACAATGTTTTCTCACTGATTGTTAAGGATGTGCTTTCAGGTTTTTTTAATGCCTTTGGGTCAGGCAGGCAGCTGTGCTTTGAGCCCTGTATGCCACAAGAGATCGATTAGCCAGTCGCAATGCTCAGAGCAAATTTCTTCTGTCAGCTGAGGAAGCCAAACTAAGGTTTGTAAAGCTCTTAGCAAAATGTATCTTGATATGCCTTGGACCTTTCATGTTTCTCTAAAATAAATAAAATAATAATAAAGTAGAGAAAGTTTATAATAAACAGAGACCACTCAAATGGATCTAGCTCAAAGACACAGTAACTCCATAAATAAACAATTGAGGAAGAAGAGATACACTTTCTTTCATCTCTAAATTGCTGGTTCAGATCTGGACCCAGTGTCTAAAATGTTAATTTGAGCCTATGACGTCTGTTCTGTGGCCAATGTGAAGTGCATTCCTGGTCCCTGGCCAGTTTCTAATGGACAGGTGGCAACTACCCAAGAAAAGATGACAACCACAATTGGTACCCTACTGGGGAGTCATAGCAGTGGGACAAAGACTGCATTGGTCAAAAGAACAAGTGATCTTCTCACCCCCTCCAGACCGTTCAGCTAAAGCAAGGCTGAAACAAATGGGCAAAGCACTGTGGGAGAAGATTGCACTATGATTGTTCTGCCATCCTTTTTTCTTTGTGAATAAAATGTGGAACTTGTTTTTCCAAGGCTGTCAATCTCACACCTTTCACAGACTGAAAAATAAAGAGAGAAATGTTGCTCTGTCCTCCCTTACCAGGTCTCCCTGCTGTGGCAGTGAGTGTTGCCAGTCACACGCTCAAGCTCTAGATCAAAACCAGGTGACACAGCAAACCGTATTTAAACTTTGACCTCTGTTCCACTTTGTCGCACAGCTTTTGAATGGCAAAAATAAAATAAAATAAAATAAAATAAAATAAAATAAAATAAAATAAAATAAAATAAAATATAAATAAATGAAGATTTTGCTAGAAACAAATACTTTTCATTTGCCAAGAAAATTCATTAAATATACCTTCTGCCCCAAACTCATATTTCTATAAATCTCTTCCCAGATCACTAGTTGTAAAAGGAATCTGATAATTAATTTGTCTTCGAAATTCAAAAATGGTGTTTTATTTCCTCTTTCCTTTTTGAACAAGAAAAAAACAAAACAAATAAAAAAACATAAAGAATAAGGAAAAAGAAATTGATAAATCTGTCTAGCCCCTATGAAGAAACAAAATGACTGCTGTGCAGTGTCACAGCTAGTAATGCCTCAGAGTCAACTGAAACAACATTGAAAAAATAGTCAAACAAGAACCTTTCATGTCTGACTTCATAGGTCACCCACCCCATGCTATGTGTTCTTTCTGTGAATCTCTCAGCTAAGTACTTCCAGCTAAAGTTGTTCAAATACACAGAACGAGAAAAATCAACAGAGAACAAGACACAATGAACAGACTAGAAATATCACTTAGCTAGTACATTGCAACAGGCAGCACTGGATTAGTTGAAACACAGCAAACAACTCATTGCAATTTGGGAGTTTGTTTTACAACTATAGGGCATTTCAGATTTATCATCCTGGTTCCAAATGTGCTACCGGATGGGTACGTGATCAGAGCACAGTTGATGTTCATTTGACTTAAAAAAACTCCCAGTGTTATCAAAATGCTATTTTGAAATAGTTTAATAGCAACTACAGGGCATAAACAAGCACAAGATTTTAAATAACATATCCTGTAAATTTTCTCTAAATAAAAAAGGCAAGGAAAATGGAGTCTGTTTGTATGCTAAAATAATAGCAGAGAGCATCTGCTCAAATGGACTCTGTTTTGGATATTACATTTTCATTAAAAAAAAAAAAGTGTGTATCATGCCAGTGTATTCCACCGCACCCAGAACTGCTGCTAGTGAAACGGAGTAAGGAGGAACCATTTTCGCCATTTTGTGTATGTTGTCATGCTTATATTGAACTGCATCCCCAAAACTGCAAAACTCACAAAGCAAGGGAAGTAACATGTGCTAAAACCTTGAAGCATTGGGACTTTTTTTTCAAGTGACAGACAACAGAAAATCATTTCAATTTGACTAGGAAACAAGCAAGTGCTGTTTATTTATTTATTTATTTATTTATTTATTTATTTATTGGTGGTGTTTAATCAGCTACATTGTTTGTAGCCTTTTTATATGGTATATTTATTAGCTTTCTGTCAGCTTTCTGGTTTAAGCACTGCAAAATGCCAGCCTATAACATAGGTACAAGTGTAAAGTAGAGATACTGGTTTAAGAAGTCCCCAGGCCAGATTCTTGTTTATAATGCAAATCCAAAGTAACTTGACTGACTTAAGGAACTTATTTATACATGTCAATAGAGTAAAAATTGTCAGAATTGAGGACACCAGTTCTCTCTGCTGCGGCTGAAAAGCTGACCCAAGCATGTGGAATTGAAAACAAACAAAAAAATATGGTGTCACTTCACTAAACCAATGAAGAGCACAGAACAATTCTTTCCAATCAGTGTTTTTATTGCTTTTTGCACTTGTGATGCACTTCGCCACAGCTTTCTAACAGTACCTTTGCTTACAAAGTTTAGTCAAAGCTGTTTTACTTTGTCCTGGTTTACTGGTTTACATATTTACTTTCCTATATTAGCTTCTAGGTCATTCACTTTCTAGCTCATTTGTATATGACTAGTGCTACATTCCTAGGTAGCTACCTCTCTTAATTTTTTTTGCTCATTTTCTATAAGGAAAGCAACAATTCTCTTCTTTACTTCTCGCTAGTTACATTTTTATGTTTTAGTCTGGTTATCTAAGGGAATAAGGCTTGATTGATCATTCTGTCTGTGAAGCCTCTTCTAATAACTTTGTAATCTAACAAATTTGAAAGAGCGGCTTGAATCTGAAAAATAACTTATTATGAGAATTGTGAGACAAAGTGAGAAACCAGGTGGAGAAAGCCCAGAGTTAGTACTCCCGGCAAAGGCCCTTCACACAGACCCCAGCTTTCTTAGCAGCCATGAGCTAGCCAGAGAGCACATATGGCACCAGCTTACACACCACAAATACTCTGCTTGCTCAGGGGAAGGTGCCACAAGGAAAAGAGCAGCAATTGTGAAGCTGGTGGTGTGTATTTAGAATAATAAGGGCACAAATCCATAGCAAACCAGGTTTCCTCTTTTTTTTTTTTTTCAGGAATCACTCATTTTAAGTCTTCAAACCTATATTAAGTCTTTAACCTATAACCTTCAAACCTATATTAAGACCTATTTTAAGTCTTTAAACATATATTGCCCAGAACCATACTATTCTGTCCCACTTGAGAAATCAAAACTCTAATCTCACTGCTTTTATGAGCAGCTTTTATATTGTTAGCACACAACTGCACTCCTGAACACTTTCTGTAAATAACCTCATAACTGTAAAGGAACTTTTCCTTTTTAAAAAGTGAACTTTTTTTTTGCTGTTTTTGTTGCATTCTGTTGGACTATTTATACAAATATTCCTACTATTCAGCCTCCATATCAACCCTAATTTGCAACCAAGAACAATATTTTTCAGTCCAGAAGATCAGGTAGTCTCAGTCATCGCATTTATAAGTCCCTATCTCCAAAGATCTGAGTGCAGTTGAGTTGCATTGCACAGTATTTATATTACAAAGAGGAAAATGTGAGGCTTTCCTCTTTATTGAGACGTCTCTAGAGTTCAATTCTCTATCTTAGTATCTCTGGATGCACAGGAAAACACAGCACTGGTTATATGCCACATCTCCACGTAATAGTTTCTTTGCCTCCTTTCACAGCTTTTGCCTGCCTTCTTTAAAAATATTCAGGTAATTTCCCAGGTCTTTCCCAACCTCAAGCTTTGGATACTATGTAATGTCTGAAAATGATTGATCTTAAATAAGGCTACTGATCTGCTGTTAACCTTCTTCTTTTCTTGTTGACTTTATTCCCATTGATGTTATCCCTATACTTGGCCTATTTATATTTCTAGATGCAGAATTAGAATTCCAATATCTCAGTCATTTTAACTTAATATAATTAAAAACGGAAAACTCTAAAGCAATAACCATAAATTGTTACCAAATATTTCAGTTTTATTAAACCAAATCAGAACTTGCATAAAATGCCATTCAGCAACACTGAAATTTTTTACAGTAACTTAAGTACAGTTGTGTGTTATTTCTGATTCATGACAAAGCCTCACATTGTCACAATAAATCCATTTTACCCTGCTTTCTCCCTGAAATGACACATACAAGCAAAACAATTTGCATGGCTCAATTTAGCTATATGTTTCACTAATCTATTCTACTAAAAATCCAAGAGTGGTTTAAGAAGGGGTAACATTAGTGTTCTTATTCGAAAATGCAAGAATTTTGCCACATATTTAGAGTCAAAGAATTTTACATTTCAGAATATAGACGATGAAGGAAAGAGTATTATCCTTAATGTCCTCCTGCATGACTTTTTTCTTATACCTATCTATATCAACACATTTCTTATTAGCAATGTACTGCTGTTGTGAGTTACAGCTACTCTCCAGAAGCTCTATCAAAGAGATGCTGTGGTTAGTAAGTCTGTAAAGACTATAAGCTGTCAGATCCAAACAGACTTCTTTGAAGGATAACTAGAGAGCAGGGATATGACAAGCAATTACATCAATTATAAAGGTTTGCAAGCCCCAGATTTTCCTTTGGGAAAAGGATCGGGAAACTAATATTAGCATCATAGTATCCCTGATAGCATAGCATAGCTGGAGCAGAGGGGCAATGTTATTTTTGAGAGCATTTGAACATTTTAAGAAAACACTGGTGAAAGGCCCACCCATTAAATAGAGAATAGCTAATACCTCACTGGTTTGAGAATCCAGCCAGGACTGCAAAGATCCCCATTTTTGTGACCCCAGAAATGTTTCTATGCTGCCTGCACCAGGATTACCCTGGGATTATCCAGCAAGGATGCCTCAGAGAGGGAATTGCTAATAAGCTCTTTTTGAAATAATACATTCCATCTAGCAACTCTAAATTGTGAGTGTCTGGCTTAGATTTCAATACACTGGGTTCATGGTGGAGGGTCTGTATTACTCCCTGAATGACTCACCAACACAGAGGAAATATTCTATGTGATCACTTTAAAGTAGCATTTGGAATACTGTTTATAACCAGGAGCATTTATCTGTTTTATCATTTATGTGAAGTATTGCTTTTTACAAATACATTTGACAGAGGATTGCAGCAGAAAATACCAAATAACCTTTAAATTGTTTAATTTAGGAAAGTACTTACATATTGGGAAATGCACCTTTTTTTTTAGCTTTCTATCATATCTTTTAGTGATTTTGTCATTAATATGCTTACTATTTCATTAATGGAAGTCTATTATTCGGTGTTTCATCTTTTTATATTAATTCTGTATTCTATCATTTGTATTCACTTTGGTGAGCACTCCCTTTTGATCTGCATCTTATCACGCTAATGATTTTTCTACAAACAACACTGTATTATGAGACTTCAACATTCTTTTAGCATATTTAAATGCTAATAATTCAAAGTTGATCAAACCTCATGGTAAAAAGAAGGTCAATAAAATGAACAGTCACAACACAAGGTTAGCAAAGCAATTACAGAAATATGGAACTCCATTAACGACCATCATATCAGATACCTTTAAAGATGAATAATGACATTAGAATCTAATACTAGATCATTAATTAACTATTAGTGCATAATTTGCAACTAAACATATTTCCAACAGCAAATCATTAAGACTATAGGGACATTGATACCACTTTTTCATCTAGATATTTTTTTCCATATCTTATTTTTATTCACAATATTCCTGTGATTGCTTTACTCTCTGAGAATACATTGTCCAAATTTTTTCAGGTTGCCACATCCATTCATTTCCTCTCTTCCACATCTTTTCCTTTCAAACATGCAGACTCAGTTCTGCTCACGCCTGTAGTGAATGTGCAAACTCCAGAATATTCAAGCAAATACGAAACTAGGCAAAAAGAGCTTTCATTCCTGCTGTACACTCTACTTAACTGATAATAATTATTTTTAGAAGTGGTATTATATTGGCCACCTTGTTATATCCATGAAAGTCAACCTTTTTGTTTGTGTAGCACCAGATAAATGCAAGTCAACACAACTGTACTTGAGTTAGGGCTATTTAAATGTATTCATTCTGAAAGTTGTCTTCATCTGGAAGTTGAAATTTTAAATTCTGTTTTTATTTCTTTAAATTCAGCCTCTATGCAGATTTTGAGATAAAAGATTTGTAGGAAAGTGAACAGTGCAGCATCACCCTTTGCTCAAATTGCACAGTACACAAATAGGCTCTGAATTCTGGCAAGTAAATAATTGGACAAACAGAAATAACATTATTTGTTAATAGAGTTAAAAGGAAGCTACGACCTTTTCAGGATCCAAACATAAGTGAGTGCCTTTGTCAGCAAAACAAAGTGGGCGTTTGGGTTGTTAGATTCACATCTGCTCGGTTTAGAACTGTCTCCTCAAAGGGACTGGCCAATGTTAAATGATAATGTAAACACAGAGCAAGCCTTTCAGCTGTAACGGTGCTCTTGGTACTGTCATGGTTCAGAATTTTTAAAGGTTACAGCTACTCCATTTAATATTTGTTAAATCTACAACCTGGCTGATGATTAGACTGCCCATACAAAACCTTTATAAGTCTTGTTGGGTTTCACTTTAAATGTTTCTTGCACTTGAAAGGAAATTCATGTTTCTTCTAAGGAAGGGCTATTTGCAATAAGGCCTCTGAACCTGCAAGCTATTCTGTGTAATTTGACCTTCCCATCTGCACACAGCCCTCCCGACTCCAGCAGGAATGTTCTTTGCTGTCAGGTGCTGCCTACACACAGCAGCTTGCAAGACTAGAACTACCATCATTCAGGAGACCCAGAAATACATACAGAGAACAAAAAATCCACAGATGTGAAATCCTTAGCTCTGATGCATGCTTTCATTTAATTGCAGATGGGACTTCCACCTTGCAACTTAACAGTGTTTATAAGTACTAATCAAAGTATTTCTTCTGCAAGGAAAG
>VZSV01000150.1:527996-585576 GCA_013398735.1 Nothocercus julius | reverse complement strand
TTCAATACTTTGTTTCACACATTCCATGATACAAGTAAAAATTTTATATGGAAAACTGACTGTACTCAAACCTGTACTACTAACCAATGTTATCCATCAAACACATTATTATGAACCATTATTCTTAACTTGTATGTAGAAACTAATCTTCCATTTCACAGCCACTATCTCTAATTCATGAATCTCTTCAAATGCAATTGCATTGGAAGACAGTATTTTGGAGTTTCATAATTTAATCCTTGTAACTCTTATTTGTACATCTGTCCATTGGTTCCTGCTTCCCTATCCATCAGATATAAGGTCCTGACTTCATTATCGGGCTCATTCATCACCAGCCCCATCTGTCTTTCACCTCTCATTTGATCTCAGGGGGTCAGTTTAACATCTGCCTACCCTACAATAGTATGTAATCACTGTATGTTCAAACAAGTATATTTGTATTTCCTCTCATGATATCCCACATGTTTTCTAGAGAGCTTTCACATCATCATCCATAAAACCATCTCAACAGTCTTTAAATCACTGCCCAAGTCTCTTCTGCTATGATGGTTTTAAAACAAGCAAGCCTTCTTGGTAGCGGGTATGCTGGGGTTGTATTTACTTTTCTGCCTCCTACGTAGACCAATTTTGTCTCACCGGATATGTCTAAGCCAGAAGTGTTATTTGAGACTGTGTAAACATATTTAACCTTGCTTTCAAGTGCTTTACTAGACCTGTTACTGGAAGCAGCTTATCAGCAATCTCTAGATGACCAAAATGTTTTCAAAACCTGCCATTATGGCAGTGCAGCCACATCACTCTCAGTACTTAACACTGCATCATTTAGATCAGCAGAGGATGCAGCAGAAACATGTAGTCATGTAGTCAATGCAGATATAACATTGACTCCTGTCCCTCTGTAAGCCTGTTTAACCTTCCTCATATTCAGATTGAAAGTTCTTAAAGAACTTGGACTATTTTTTGCATTTAAAGTTGTATAGCAGTTCCCAAATGATGGGACACACTAAGGTTACAGTTTCTGACTGTTTTCTTTTTAGGTGTTTTTATGATTAACACAACAACAAAGTGTCGTATTAAAACACTTATAAGGACTTCCGTGAGGTAACAAGTATCCAAATCAATCCACCTCTTAGAGATCAGTGAGTTGATGCAAACAAGTAGGATGTACTGAATTAGTCTCTTAGTCTCGTTCCAACAAAAGTCCTGTTGAAATGTAGTGACATGAACACATAATCTAATCTTTGTGTGTTGTTGCAACCCATTACTGGAGAATACAGACTGTTGGTCCTTTTCCCCTTGGCAAGATAATGTACAAAAGTGGTCTAATAATTACCTTGAGTTGTCTCAATTCCTCTTCAGCAGTCTTGGGAAATAAATTACTTCTAATAACATGAGAAGCTACAATAGGGCATGCAAGCACAACTTTGCATTTTGCTTTTCTGTAAGTCTTCTGGAGAGCCTGGAGGCTGAATCATCAGTTCTTTTTCTTTTTCTTTCTTTTTTGTCAAATGTCATAGTGCTTTTACTGTTGGGAACAAATGTACAAACATGCAAGAAAATGAAAAGAGGGATTAAAATTTCACTCGAGTCATTTCCAAATATGTTTTATTTTGACAGCCCACTTCCTATTTATTCCTATTGCTTATTCAGTCACCTCAGTTCTCATTTTAGTTTGAATTTGTTTTCAGCTTAGCAGGATAGTAAATGTTTCTACTTATACATTTTTGTTCCTTTCCAGAGATTTAATTGAACTCCTATTTTTGGTACCACACACTTGCCAGATGTCTTGCATAACACAAACATTTTAAAACCTTTCCAATAAGGCTTGCTTTTGATTTGAATATAATTACTACTGTTGGACCTGGCCTTCCTTTAGTCCTTATTCACTCTTTGAGGCTACTCATTTCAAAGCATGCAAAATTCGTACAATCAGTTTGTTCAAGGAATTTAGACGCTTGGTTATTATTAGGATTATTAGGCTTTTTTATTTTTTTTTTTTTTCTTTCAGCAAACCTATATAAGTAATCCAGCCCCACCTGTTTGTACAGTCTATTGAGTAGGGTGATCTATTTGTGACGTAATGGAAAAACAGGCTAGAATGATGGGAGCTGTGTGCTTGGCAGTAGACATTGCAATCAATATTCCAGTCATGAACAAACTGTCAAAAATTAAGGATGCACAGAACTGTATTATTTTATCATGGGCTGGGTTATTTTCAAAGGAATCTGGGGGACTTACAGGCTCAGCTCTCATTAAATTCTAAAGGGAACTGGGAATCAAAGTCTATTGAGCTGCCCTCAAAAAAAAAATCACAGCCATGGTGAATAATTTTATGAGGTCACCCAATGAAAATTAATTCCATCGTGATCTATACCAACAATTCGACAACTCCTTGGGCTTAATTTTTGTCTTTTAAAAAGATTTTTTTTAAAACTATTCCTATTTTTGTAAGATTTCAAATTTTGTTTTCCTAGAAATAGCCTGACTTCTTTTTCCATATATAACAATATTATTTTTTATGTCATTCTTTGTCTTCCCTGCATCGTACCTTCACAAGAAAGTGATGAAAAAAAATGCATCTGCTGATATAGGCCCTAAAACTCAGGGAGAAAAAAAGCAGCTGTGCAGGACAACGTTCTGACACTTTCACTTTCCAAAGGAAATCCTGATAAAAGAAAGCAGTGTGATCAAATTTAGTGTTAGATTAAACAGCAAGTATCAATAGTTCTCCAACAGGTAATAAATTTTCTTTTCTTCATATCACCTGCCAAGCTTTCTTTCAATAACGTATTCATATAGTTAATTCTGTGCAAATCTTTATCAGAGCCCCAACTACATGCTGGGCTTCTGTATAATATAAATGATGAAAAGGGAAAACCTGGACTGCCAAAAATTTTCATGAAACGGAGCACTTCTCTTGCCATTGCATCCATGATTGTCAGCAACATGGCTTGCTCTCCTCCTCCTGGATCAGCGTTAACGTATTTCCTCACATATGCAGAGGTAGTTCTTGCCAGCTTTTTCCTCTTACTTCATGACTCCACAGTAAAATGCTAAGTCAATTTTAATCTTCCCTCTTGCCAGAAGCAGAATTTTATAGTGACGGTAGACAAATTTATGAATGATTTACATAATGACAGTTCTTTTTCTGTTGTGCAAGACCAGATTTTTTACTAAAGAAGGCAGACTTCTTGCTCTGTCTGTCCTGAAGGACCCTGTTATTATCTCATCCTTGCAAACGCAGAATCCGCTGGTGAGGATTACAAATCTAAATCCCCTGACAAGTGCAGTGTTGCTATTCTCACTGAAATCACTAGTTACTTGACTTAATCTACCTTTTTGCTACTAGAAGGTCTTGTGGGAGAAACTGGGATGTTCAAGGTCTATAGTCCTAAATCTACTCCTTCATATAATGGTCAATTTTTTTATATATGTATCTTGCCCATTGGCTGGACTAAACAGCTGAGTTTTTTCCAGTCAGTTCCTTCATCTGACATCAAGGTATGTAAAACTGCAAAATCAATGAGAAGCCAAGGACCTTAATTACTAGTAAGAGTTGATTAATAACAGTATCTATTTCCTTTCTTCTTTTCCCTCTTCAAACATTCGATGATGGTACCAGATACAATAATTAGAAAACACAGTGTAAGCATGAGGCAATTTTCTTTTACAATGAAACCTTTGCTTTTATTGCTCCATGAAAACAGACAAGGTTTATTAAAATGACATTAAAAGATGAGATGCTGGACTGAATTATAAAATAAGCTTTAGACAACTCAAAAAAAAAAATAGTGTAGGGAATGAGATATGATTAAACAGCAAATATGATGAATAAAAAGACAGAAGAAGGGAATGAACTGCCTTTTTAATTAGACTAACTTTTCCTCCACTCCCCTCAACTTTCTTCTAGTTCAAAAGTTTTCTAGTGAAGACACAAATGTGTTTATAGACATGTAACTTTGCATGCATGCATAGTTGCACAGAAGCACACATAAGATTTCTCAGGTGATGTCAACTGACCCTTTTTATAAGTTTTTTTTCCTGTGGCGACATAATGCTTACTGTTTGGTTAGAAACCTATGCTTAATCCTTCATTCAGACCCTAGATTTCTCAGAACAGCTTAAATTAAGCTAATAAAGCCAACAGTTCCAAGAAAATATACCTGGTGTTCTCTGTGTGACTAGTCTATGTTCCTAGTCAGCTTTCACTTTTATAATCAGTAATCTCTCTCCATTAAAAAAAAAAAAAAAATTGTCACAAGGTACTTGTTTTCTTACGAGTCAATGTTTATGGATCTTGTGTTCTCATTAAATCAATATCAATAAATTACAGGAATTAATGCAGCTGAGTACCATAAACATGGCAAGACAAGCCTACGTTTTTTTTTTAACCGCTTAAGGAGTTAGGGTATTATTTTTTTCCTCACTACAAAAAGTTACTGAGGCTGCTGTTTGAAACTCTAGAGTACCTTCCATCAGCACCTACAAGGAAAACCATACATTTTCAAACTATTGAAAATAATTGCATGGAGAAAAACCATTCTGTTGCTTCCAGACACAATCCAATCAGTGTAATGGTTTTTGAGAAAGAAAGAATTATATTCACATTTCATTCATGTAAAGAATAAGATAATAGAAGAGTTTCATGGTAGATGAGCACCCTGCAGGTACTGCAGTTTGTTGCAGCATACATGAGATGGTGTTGGGTTCATTGCACAAGGTAAAAATCTCTTTTAAATTGTACTTTTCTCTCAGGCTTCAAATACAGTTTTTGTAAGTGGACTGAAGCAGAAATTTAAGGTATTTGCACCCCAATGCTACTTGCCCTTCTGAATGACAGCTCTGATGTTCTGGGAGAATTTGATTCTTGTCTTCCTTTAATGAGGTATAATTGACACAAACGGCAGATTCCTGGGCCTTCACTATCAAATGTACGTCATTATTTGCCATCAAAAAAAAAAAAATCCTAAAACGACTAAAACAAAAGCAACCAAGGAAATGAGCAAGAAGCCTCGTCCCTTTTTGGTATTCTCTGTGACTGTAACCTTTGTGTGGTTTTGAGTTTTAATTGAAATCCTATAACAGAGTTCAAACACAGACTGAATTTAAGCCAGTGTACTACAGAATAGCACTACCCGAGAGATGCAGTTGTTTGACAAAGAAGAATGTTCCTTTGCTTTTTACAGTACTCCATTGTTATCAGCTTCTCTTTTATTGTAGTGGGAAAGATAGCCACCACTTTGGTGTTCAAATGCTGTGCTCATGACAATCCTTTCTCAGCTCCTCATATCTTTCCAAACCCAATTCCTCCTGAGCTGAAACCACTTACATTCACTCTCAGCACAGATGCAACTGATTTTAAAAAAGCAGGAGTTAACAAAGACATGTCATTAAATTAAAACCTGAAAAAAAATGCAGAGCTTTAGACATTTAGACATGTTAGAGCACTGAGTTTTGCAAAGTGGTGGAAAATTTGTTCTACATTGACTTGTTTCATAGTTCTTCCATCTGTTAATTGATCAGTTTTAATTCAAGAGATGCTAATGTTTAACTGAATGCAAACTATATAATACATACATACATACATACATACATACATACATATATAAGCCTTAGTAAAAATAAGAAAGATAAAGTGATTTTTTGAGGAACAAGGAACAGTCTTGTACGGTTCAACATTACAAAGAAGCACAATAGATTTCTTCTTGGAAAGTTTTATTAGCTTTTACATGCTGTTCTTACCTTTCATTTTAAACTATCTAGCCTCATATTTTGAGTCAATTCTACAACAGCACTCAGGATAGATTATAGTTATATTTTATTGGCAAAGAACTACTTTTATTATAAAAACAATGGCTTTGTATTTTTTTAAATAATACATTATCATTGGCAGAGTTTATTCCAGCCTTCACTAAGCTTTTCAGCAACATAATGCAACTTCCATTACAAATGCATCTGCTATTTGGGATTTGTGGGTCCAGGACTGGCAGTCAGCAACCATGCCCATTCACATACTTGCATGACATGGGATGAGCTAACGCCACATTTGCAATCAATGAGGCCCAGGTGAGATCATACAGAAATTTCCCATGAAAATAAAAATTTCTGCATGATTCAGCAAAGCTTGAGAGTTCACTGACTCTCCCACAAACCTAAAGGAATCTGAAAGAACCCAGACAAATGTTTATGTTGCATTTTATTCTTGTATGTTTATGTTGTACATAACTATTTCATGAAAGCTCTTTAATTCACAGAACGCTTATAACTTTAGTCTTTTTTGGTAACTTGAGTCTTCTAGAGGTAATTTGAATTAAGTTTTATTACATTGGATATTTTTTGTGGAGGCAGGGCACTAACTATGCAGTTGAATTTAGAATGGTAAAAACAACATTTCACACGAAGGATGAATAATTCAGTTTTTAAGTTGCTAGCAAGATAAGAATAAGTGGATTGCTGTCAAATGATCTTTATCTTATTTGTCAAGAAACAGCACCGACCTAAAGCCATAAACAGATTGTAAAGGAGACATTTCCTTCTTACCCTTTCTTTCACACTTTCAAAGATCTTTGCAAATCTGTCCAACTAAATTAGAGCGCATTTTTTTCTCTTTATAAGCTGGTACTTTTTAAGTGTGAAAACCTTTAGTTTATGCATCAACATCTATAAGCATTTACATGTGCTTCCTTTTTAAGTTGTATATACTTTTAATTAGTGTATATACATATCTGCACAGCACAATATTAATTTTGTATCATATAACAAAAAAAGCAATAAAAAATTACAGAACCTGAACAACGGCACATTTTCACATTTCTTACATATAAAGCTCCAGTCAACATATCCTAACCATTAGATTTATGAGATATTTAAGATGAGGTTTCTGTCCATGACCATAGCTACTACACTATTGTTCTCAGTAATGACAATAAAAAAATAAAATAAATAAATTCTTGCCCTTTTCAGTCTCCCTTCACTTTCCAAAAGTCCCTCTTCCAGAAATGGCACCCTGATGAAATATAGGGCTTTTTGAGTAGTGCTCCAGAGAGCAAAGAAATATATTCTTATCCAAGTGGGAACACATTTCCAACTGAAGAGCTCTTCCTACCGGTAACTACTTCAGACCCAGAGACAGGACCTCAGTTCACATAAATCAATGTAAAATGTCATTGAATCTGCAAAAATCTATCCGTTCAGAAGATTGCCTTCCACACTGGAAGCTCAGTATGAAAAACTTAAATCTCCCTTCATAATTGTGCCAGAATAAGTGATGTGTTTCTTTAATAAGAAAAGGAAAGCAGCTTCCAGGAATGAAAAGCACTTGATGAGATGAATTTCTGTAAAACATGACCAAAGAAAAGCTGATGGGCATTTTTCTGAGTTATTTGTTCTTCATTGTATATATAATTATAACTACAAAGATTTAGTAGAGTCTAGTTGTGTTTTTCCTCTAAAGCTATACTGGGACAATATGATTCTCCAGAGAAAAAATAAAGATAGCTGAAATAGAACAAAAATAACCTAAATAATATTTAGATTTAAGATTTCACTCATATTATTCAACTTGCCCAAATCTATTCTTTTAATCAGTTGATTAAAACCCATTGGTATTTTAGGAATACTCTTCAGATTCTCTTTCATGTTTCCTTAACAATTTGAAATTGGGAATTTCTCCAGTTACTAAATTTTTTTCTGGAAAGCCTCAGACTGACACAAGCAAAATATGTCAGAATATGAAATTATTTTCCGAATGCAATAATTCTTTAGGAGTCTAATAGTGAAATTACATAAGCACTTTGTCAGCTGTCTGGCATTTTAGGCAGTCTTGTCCAACACTGAAGCATCCATACAGACATGCAATGTCCTGAATGTTAATAAAGTCTCTTAACACCTATCTATTGGCCTATTAAGTTCCACAGATGCCTAAATCAGATGCCAATGTGGTTATTCCAAGTTTTATCATACTCCTAAGTGCCCTTAGGTTTTCCCAGCAAGGTGTTGTGCTCCTGTGCTGGTCCTCCTTGGAGCCCAGGTCAGTTCGTTAGTTCCAAAGTGGGTCTTCCCAGGTGGGGCATTGCACAGGAAAGACCAAAGGAGGAGAGACTGCCAGGCCCGATGGGGTTTGAACCCAATGATTTTTTTTCCCCCTTCTCTGTTGAAAGGGCACTTGGGTACACAAACTAGGCAATAGCAGCAGTGGACTCAGGATAGGTCTCCACAAGGATATCGGAGGATGGGGACGTGGGGAAACATGACAGCATTTTTTGATGCCCAGCTTAAAGACAGCCTCCTCCAGGCTGTGGTTGTCCATCTGGAAGGATGGAAAACAATCTGAGGAGCGTTCCTGTCCCCTCTAAAGATTTTTTCTCTGTTGCAGCGTATGGCCACTCTCATTGATTCCTCAGCATTCCATGTTTAAGCACCGATATTTTCATTTTATAGGGAACTTGGATCTGACAAACTACATGTTTAAGAGGCCCTGGTGTGACTCAGAAACAGCTAGAAGGAGCTTGTTTTACTGTGCTGTATTGAGTTAACTTGTCAGATTCCCTGCCTTTGCACGACAAGCAAACCACTCTCTTACCTTTCAAATGAAGAGTCACCACACAGTGTGTGAAACTAAAAATCCCCATTACTAATTTAGCCCTTATACTCTATCTCTGTTACTATTTAAAACTGTGTATCATTATGCAGATACAAGGAGAGGAATTGGCTGTGAATTGCAGGTTGCCCAGGGAACAATGTCCCATTCTCACAGTCCTGTTCTTCTCTCGGAAGTAATACGTGTAGCAAAATGACTAAAATAAACGAGAAAAACAAGATGCTGCATTGTTTTTCAATATTTTGCATTTTTCTATTTAAATACTAAAATGACTAAATCAGTTCATCATTTAGTGATATTAAAGAACCATTATATGAATAAAAGTGTGGCTCATATCTATAAACTTACTGTTTCTGCAAGAAAAATCACTTATCCTTTGGGAGTTCTGAGAAAGAGAGAAATTAATTTTCCTGGTATTCAGAAATTTAAACAGCATATAAAATTACATCTGTCTTTCCCATGGCAGTCTAATACCTGAAGAAGTGGTATATTTTGGAAGTCATTCTTCTGAATTTTTATCTCATCCATCTGGTAGATGTACTGAATTTCCAGGTAAAGCACATTTGCACAGTGTGAAACATGTCCCAACACAGAGAGCTCCAGCAGAGTAACTGGAGTGACTAGAGACTAAAACAAATATCTGCACAGACAGATGCACAAGTCCTGAAAGTTTTCATAAAAGAGTCCCTTCCAGATATTTAAGCAGTGATTCCAATAGCTGCAATTAAATATGTTATATCATGTATTCTCCAAGAATGAACGGACAGGGGAAAAAAAATCCTAACTTGGAGACCTCATGGTAGAATATCAAAAAGCACTTGATGGTCACATTATGCTGAGTGCAAGGGCTCAGCAGAATTCTAATGCTCATATATTTAGAGGAGCTCTGAACTTTGTATCAATTAATGTGTGGGAGAGCTCACTGTATCTAATTAATGTGTCAATTAATACCTTGTCTGATCTTAGAAATACGTATGTAGAATGCATTATTTAAAAAAATAAATAATGATAAGAGAGGAGGGAACTATTCTACTGAAAGATGTAAATCTAGAAAGGCTTAGAAATGTATGGCTTTCAAAAAGTTATTGTTTCCTGATAGAAAGCTTGAAAAACATTCCATTTGGATGTGTTCCACTTACTTATTTCCTTGCCTTACTTTTTATTAGTAGGGCTATTTACATGAAAACAACATCTTTGTTCCTTAAGAGTTCATCTGCTGCTTATTCTCTGCCTGAAGTCAAAATAATGCTATGTTTGTGAGATTTTAATCACCTCTACTGCAAACAATTATGAAATTATAAACAGAAGATTATGACTTGAAGTGAGTACTAAGTGGCAGGAGCTGATGAACTCTTAAAAGCACAGATCCTGTTATCATGCAAATGATTCAATAATGAACAAAATGAAGCAAAAATCATGTTAAAAGTCTAAATATGAGCATCTGAATCATAGACAGCAGTGGGTCTTTCAGACAGGGTAATGGTGGTTTAAATGATTTCATAATAAACATGTGAAGCAATTCCAGTAGTTATTAATTCATTATATAGCAATTTTTGCATCTGTAATAATTCTTTTTCATTCGCAGGATTTTTTTTTTGAAATACAGAATCTTACTAGATTTGATCTAATTTGAAAATGTATCTTACTGCTTTCTTTAGATAATGAAGGCCTTTCGCACTTCTTCTTTGTTTATGGTAGTTACATTTGAGAAAAGCAAGACAGAAAGGGTTTATCCTTCAGCTTCTCTATTCTCCCCATTGAATGGAGCTAACAAAGACAGTCGTAAGCCTGAAATGCTCAGCTACACAGAAACCAACTGAAAAAGCCACCAGCATCCATATACGCAAACTCTTGCACAGCACCACAGGTGCACACTCCCTCCAGCTCAGCTGTGAGCACTGCTGGAAGAGGGAAGGGTCTTAGCTTGCTGCTGATGTGTACCCTTATTTGCAAGGCAAGGCAAAGACGGACATCTTCAATCAACTTACTTTCCCAAAGAGTGCATGGATCTCGCACAGAGGCACAGCCACTTCTCTCTAGTTCAGTGCTGATCCTCTGAGGGAATGATTCTAAGTTTTCTGCTTGGTGTATCTGGGTAGACTTTATTGATACCACTCTCTCCTTCTTAACATCTGATTAGCAAAGTTGACAGCTGAGTGATGACATTGTCTAGACAAATGTGCTGCTCTTGGGCGTGCATAGATTTGTATTGCCCTGACAAAGCCCCTTAAAAACGTGCGGGTTTTTTTTTTTTGTTTTGTTTTGTTTTTTCCCAGTATGCTATTTGCTCTGCACTCAGCTTCTGTAATAAGTAGCTGGATATTTCTATCACTGAATTATAGGTACTGTTTAGGGATCTCTGCACAACAATCTGCTGAACCAGCTTTATATACTTCTGCAAGTGTGATTTATTTCTGACAGCCAAGTGGAGGGTCTGAATGGCCATTTTAAAGACTGCAATTACTGCTGGCATGAGAACAGGAGGACACTAGCAGCTGGAGAGATTTGTAAGGCCTCCATGGTCATTAGAGGGGATCTTTTGCAAAGCTGTTCCTCCTAGTGGTAGTAGTTCCTCCTAGTTGAGGACTAAGGCACAGCCCAGCTTCCAGTGGCAAAACAGGTTATACCAAAACTGAAGCCACTGGGAGAAATCTAAGTTACTCTGAATTCTCCATGTAAGTGATGTAAGTGGAGGTGGTGTTACAACCACTGACTTCCTGGTTTGCATATATTTGACTGAATGTTGAAGTGTTGGTCAAACAGGATGGAGATGAAAAGGAAAATCTGGCAGACATAACTCACATTAAACAGGTTGACTTTTATGATGGGACAGCATCATAAAAGCATCACTTCAGTCATCAGATGAAAATAGAGGTTTCTTCAGAATTGCATCTTGAGCAGATGACTGATGAGCATCTGACATGTTAGATGACAGGGTTTATTTTGCTAACTGAATCTTCAGTTACCGTAAATGTACGACTGTATGTGATACGATGAGAACAATGCCAGCTTTGAAGCTTGCTTCAAATGCTGCCTCTAGACCCTGAGATAAATCTGTATTTCAGAGGCCATAAGCCTCTGCTTTGGTAATGCCTGCTGCCTTTCCTGAAGTCACATCCTCCAGGACAAACAAATGCTTGGACATTTGAGTTTAAGCAGAAATGTAGCCAAAGGAGGCACTTCTCCCCAAACTTTGTTTTGGTGTTTACATTCCTGAGGCTGAGGGTAGTGGAATTTCTGTCACTGTTGCATAGGGATTTGAAGATTTTTGCAGAATGTCACCAAAGGGTTTTTTTGCTTCAAATTTGACTTCAGTTTGATACATTTAATGACCCTTCACAGAACCAGAACAAGATCTTCAAAGGGAATATATTTGAAAGCAACATGAAGTTATGTCATGTAAAGCCTTAATACAGCCATAGGAGCATTCACACGTCTGTATCTTATTGTACTTCCTCTTAAGACTACCTGCCAATAAGAAATTTCACACTGTCATTTACATGATTTGACATTTACATGCATTTTTTTTCTATGTAAATATAATTCTAAGTTTTTCTATTTAGATAAGTAAAACTCTTCATGCAATGCGGAATTGTGAAACGCACAAACATGTTACATACTGTCAATTATTTTCTTACTGTTCTCTCTAAAAATAATTGGAGGTAGGACATATAGTTTAAATATAGATAAAAGTTAATGCTTTTGCTTTCCTATTTAAATTCTACAAGAGATAGCAGGTAGAAAATGGCTTCTAAATACCATGACTGTAGTATATTTGGGATGTTGACACTTCCTAATGATTCTCAGCCTTTTTACCCTCACTGCTTCATTTTCTCTTCTAAGACCACATAGCGTACAAGCGACCACATAGCGTACAAGCTGTTTCTTTTAATAATTTTACTAGCTTCCTAATACTGTTGTGATGTTGTAATGAAGATTCAAGGAGTTGGGAGGCAGCAGGCCAACTGTTTTCGCTGAGACAGTTAGCAAAGTGAGTTACACAGCAGTGGGAATTATGATATTTTCCTTCCTACTCAGTCTTTGCTGTATGTTACAGCAAGCTGCAAATGCTACACTCTAATTGTAAAGCAGTAGGCTTCTGTCATTCCCTACTGCAGAGAAACAACCGGTGCACTGTAACAGACATACTTCTCTGTTATCCCTGTTTGCCAAAAAGCAACAACAGCAGTTCCTCCTTGGTCAGGTCCCAGTTGGGGCTATGTGATTACTGTTGCAGTGGATCCGAAGCATTTAATTTTATTCCTCTTGCTTTAAAAAGCAGCAATCAAAGAGGGGAGGGGGAAGAGTTCTAATGACAAAATATGATCCAACACAGAGGTTACACAATTAAAATAAGAAAATGTCAAGCAACTGAAAAGTTAAAAGATCAGTAGCTCACCTAGCATGCAATAGCAGAGTGCTATGGGAAACTGTTAGTTTATGCAGTCTATCACAGGTTTCCAACATTTCCTAAAACTGCTTTTATTAAACCAAATATTTATAAAAGTGATCATGAAGTGCTGTCCTTTCTACAACAGCCAGCTTTGTTGCCTGGTTATTCTTACTCATATCTTAGAAAAGGGTACCATAATATCCTCACAAAACCATGAGTCATCATGGCTATCAAGGTGCCTATTTACAAAAATCCCCATTCACACTGGTTTCAGACCAAGAAAAAAAGACTTCTGAGTAGGAGGATCCACCTGTGAGAGATTTGTTTAACTTGTTTCCAGGCTCAAACTGCATTTCATTTTCAAAATAAGAAATTAATGACAGTAATAAGTTCTATGAAGTCTGGCACCACACCCTTCATTTGCTATATGTATTAGTTGTAAAATAATTTGGATAATATGTAAATTGCATACTTTTAGATGGCTGCCGAACTTCACACAGCAAAAATGCCCTGTTCACGTAGAGGAGAGGATACACATAGAAAAACATGATTATCCTGAAGTTAGCAATACACAGCAAGATCAACGAGTAAGCTGTCAGCAGTAACGATCATTTTTTTTCTGTCCTCAGTGAGCTTCCAGGAGATAAATAAAGCTTCTTTGAAAGTCGAGGTACAGTTTGCCTTTCCCTTTTTTCAAAAGCTATGTCCAGAAAAGAATGTACTCTGTGGGTAAGAGAATAGTAGGTTTGTTAGGGAAGACACGAAGTAAAATATGTGGCAGAAACTATCTTAGATCTAACATATTATGTTCTAATATCCTTTGAAACAATGAACTCCTTAATCTGGCAACAAAAGTATATTCTATTTCTGACCCACTATAGCGTTCTTGGAAAGAGACTGCAATAAAAATGATGTACTTGCTTTGCTAAATGATCCATTTCTATTCAGATAACAAACCTCTCAACATCTAAAAATGTTATCTCGTCTCTTTTGAAACCGAATGGGCTTGTCAATAGACTTTTTCATGGGTGAATTGACTCAGACCATTTCAGGGAAAGGTTTATGGTGGGAACGCCAGATAAATGCATACGAAATATGAGTCAGGATTAGATTTTGTTCTGTCTGCTGTATCATGCTAATGCTAATCCATGCATCATTCTTTATTTTTATGTCAAGGTTTTCCTTTTCATTTTTATTGAAGGCAAGTTTTTTAATGCAATTGGAGTCTGCAATAAAACACATTGCAGTGGTAGCCCAGCCCTTGGAAACCCCAGGACCAGACTGTCAGCCTGGCCTGGCACGTGCAAGGCAGGGATAAGAGACACCACACTGTGCTGCTGTGGTCAGTGACTGTGTACCACAGGCAAGCTCCTTGGTGAGGAGCGCCTTATCCCTTGAAACCTGGTGCCTTTCCTACTGCACGATCAGACCATACACTCACTATACTACCCAGGACTTGGGCTACCACCCTCAAATGATACAGCATGTGGAGATGTCCTTTTCAGAAATCCCTGGCAAGCGGTTTTATGGCATCAAAACTTCAGAAGATTAGCAGCGCTGTAGGAATAATTGTTCTTGCCACTGCAGTTTTAAATTATAAGGTGCAATTTTACAAATGCATTATTAAGTGACAAGGTTAAGTTAAACTGAAAGTCAAAGTCTTAAATTCGTTGGTGCTGGTGTTCCTTTCACTACATCTGGTTTGCATTGGTATAACACCAGTAGATTGCCAGTAGAGCATTTTCTGATACATCAGAGCAGAGGATAATATGTTCTAGCTATGGATTGAGACTCAGGAGAAGAGTTCAGGAGCCACTCAGCTTATGATAATAACAGTCAGGAAGTTATTCCTGGTATGAACGTTAGCTTTTCAATTTTTTTTATTTTTATTTTTTTTCAAAGAAAGCTAATACATGTTTAAAGCAAGTACACTGGATTTCAGAAAACAGAAGAAACACACATAGTTGTTTCTTGCACACACACACACACAGAAAATCCCTTATCAAAATACACATTAACTGGAGCAGTCATTTGCTTATTAATAAGCAGGAATGATACAGAAATGGACTGAAGCAGATTGTTTTGCCCTGCATTACTCATGCATCTCTGGGTAAACAGCTTCATGTCTTATGAATGGCTTCAGTGCAGATTCTGGTTTAGGTGGTACACTGAAAGTTTGCGCTCCAACCTCTTTGTGTCATTTGTGCAATATGCCTCTCTGGATCTTTACTGAAATACTGAGGAACCAAATACACAAAAGCTTTTACAGTAATATTCAATCCCAATTCATAACTATTTGTTTTATTATTTTTCCAGGAAAATGCCTTTCTGTTTTTAAAGCAGCATAATTCGGTACTGACAGTCTGGCTAAATACCAGCCTACCAGGAGGCAAACCTGCTTAATTGCCTGGATTCTGGCTTTATAAAACAGCTTTCACACCCTAAACTGGACTAGTTTGCATCTGTGGCTGTCAGATTTCTGGCTTGTCAATGAAAAAATCAGCTGCTCGTGTTCCTTAAGGAATATCCAGGGGTGCCAAACCTCATGCATAAAGTCAAAACATACAATCTGATCTTCATATAGAATAACAATAATGTATTTTGTTAATAAGAACTCCTGTAAATTACTGTACCTTACTTTTTTTTCCGCCTTTTATTTTATGAACAGAAGATGCCGTAGCATGTTTCTGAAAGGAAATGTCAGACTTCTTGTTGGAATATAGGTCACACCAACTTTACAGCCAATCTGATTGTAATCTCAATTATGTCATCTGGTCCATTCAGAATTTTTGCTAACTCCATTATGAGTGACATGCTTAAGAATTTGTTTGTTTGTTTGTTTTTTCTTCAATAATGAAAAGATATTTATGAAAAGCCTGACACATGCCAAAAACTATAAATGATCCAAAAATCATGTCCTTCAATTCTGAACATCAACTGAGTTGAGAGGTGTGGAGAAGGGCAATCTAATTGCTCTATGAGGAACTGGTTATTTTACCCCCATGCAACTTTTCTCTTTAAACATATGCTTGGATCAAGGTAAACCTACTTCTTCACAGAAAAGATGAATGTTAAATAACTACAAAGCATCGTATTTTTTTTTTTGAAACGTAAGTGAATTCTCTCCATATAAATCATAAAAGAGGTTTGCTGGCATCAAATGTTGTATTAAAAAAAAATCCTGCATGGCCTACTTTCCTACAAATTATATTTCAAATGGAAAAGACTATGTACACTCTCCCACACTCAAAAGATAATACTGTATTCAAAGTACATTAAGAATAGCAAGTTAATCTCTTAAATAATAAAAAATGCTGGAAATCAGACTCTCTCTCAGATTTTAAATCAAAGTCCATCACTGTGGGAGCTGAATATCTTCCATATAAAATCAATAGCAATAGCAAAATCCACATTGATTTCACGGCATTTGTCATACTTATCTGCTTTGACATCAGAATTTTGCTGTGCATTATTAATTCAACTGTCCTGTTTATGTGTATTGGTGATACAATCTTTAATTGGGTAATTACCTACTATTTTTTCAACAGGAAACAGAAAATGACTATCTTTCTCTTCATGAGAAATAAATCAATATTTTTTCTTATTCTCCTGTTCATTGTGTAGTCCTGACTTTATTTAGTTTCAGAATCTGTTCATTCAACAAAATAATATTAATTCCTGAATAGACTTATTTGTGATATTGTTATCAACACTATAGGGCTCCAGAGCAAATAATTCATCTTCACAATATTGTAAATAAGTAAAATCTTCATACAATTAAGACCTGGGGAACAACTATTCTCTGATCAGATCTGTAAGTCTGTTTCTCTTGACTGTTCTTCAGGCCCACACTCTAGAGTTTCTACCAAACTGAGAGAATGGGAGAGAAGTGGAGGAATGACACCTATCTAGGTCCCGTTCAAATGTGGAGATGAGCTGGAGTCAGGCTGTGCCTCTGGACCTCACAGCTGGGAAGCTTTTCCAGGTCCACAGATTAGACTTACTCAGAGGCAAAAGGTCAGACTTTTGCCCTAACTTTACATGCACAAACGTGCTGTCATCTTTTTGTTGAATTTCCTATTTTTGTAGGATTTCAGCAAAGCAGCTCGTTTCCAAAGGCCTTCAGTTGAAATTGGAAGCTTTTTTTCTTTTTTTTTTTTCTGAACAACAGCTCAGATTAAACAGTAAAGGAGTTCACTATCTTGGAAGAAGGGAAATGAGATTTAAGTCTACATAGATCTGCCTCTTTCAGACAAATGCTCTTGCCACTAAATCTTAATATAAAAGAGATATGACATAACCATCACCACTGTTTGACAAGAAAAATTCAGTACTCTGAAACTAAGGATAGTTTAAAGCAGCCACAGTGAAATATGTGGTAGATAAGCACATGACAATCTGAACACTAGCATATAAGATGTGCAAGCTATGAGGGCAAATCAATACTGTATAATTTTTAAATATTCAACTGTTTATGAAATTTTAGGGCAGAAATTACTAGAAGGATTAATATGACTTCAATAGAAGTCTATCTCTTAACAAAACATAGCAGTAAGAATAGACAAGGCATTTAAATTTTTTTTCCACAAGTAGATGAATTATTTAAATTCAGTAGATCACATTTGAGACAAACATATACGTATGGCCTTCCTACAGCTGGCATGAAGTGTGGAATGCCTTAAGAAAATAGCAACATATAATGGGAATATATAACTTTCCTATTCTGTCTTTAGGAAGTTTTAGAATTTTGTTCACACCTTCTTACACAGTTTGGGGAAAATATAGTTCTTGTGTTAATGTTCTGACCACCAAGCTTTTCTTCATTCCTTAGAGCAACTTGGGAAACAAAAATATCATTTCAATTCACATAGAATTTCAAAATCTTTTTGGCATTGAGTTTCAAGATTTGAAAGGTATGTGGAAATGTTTACAATATTTTATTGTCCTCTATTACATCATGTTTCATGTGGCTCCTTTTAATTGGAAATTTAAACATGAGGATTTCAGAAGTTCAGGTGGGGGAGGGAGATGTTATGTTCCAAATTTGTTTTCCAGCAACCAGTTCTAAATGGACAGAAATGATTTTTAGCTATCGACCAACAACTAAAATCCTGGGGAAAATGAAATATCCACTGAAGTTAACAAAGGACCTTAGACCTTTATTTAGCAGACCTAGCAACTGTGACATTCTTTCAGCAGAAGAAACTTAGTTTCTCACTTAGGCACCACGAAGTATATCTTATTGATTTTTCACACCAAAAGCAGACGGAAATGAAGGTCTAGAAAGGAAAATAAATTCTTATATTGGCCATGTACATTGCACATGATACTGCCAGATTTTCAGACAATCGGCTTACATAGATCAACATCTCCACAGCACATTAAGCTCACACAGCTTTGAGCTATATGGAACAGATAGCGGGGATAGAAGCAATGAAAGTGCAGTTTATGCATAGGTTATCTTTAGTTTATTGAGAAATCAACAAACTGTACATTTGAATTCTTCTGCCCTGAATCTACTTTGGTTTGAAGACAAACCATTAGAAGTCAGAATTCTTTCTCTTTATTCTCACAACTTGACACACAGAAGAAAATGAAAGACAGAAAATATCTGTCCTTTTTCCCTTCCTCTTTTTCTTTTTCGATTTCTTCTATAAAAGGGAAAAAGGAAAGCCCAATAAATATAGCTGAGGGACTGATGCCTGAGTTGTTGCTACACTGCACATATTCTTATAGCCTTCTAAATTGTAAAATGTTAACAGCAAAACTAAATCTTGACATGTTGATAGCTAAAACCATACTGCAATATGGCACATCAATTGCCTGTTATGTTTTTGAGGACCAAAAAATATTCTCTTCTGTACCATCAACATAAATCAACCTGGTTAAATCACTTTAATACTCCAGGTGCTTTTTTTTTTTCCCCTCAGATGGCACAATGTTTGATGTCAGTGCTGGCTGCAGCAGGAAAGGGAGAGGGGCAAAGAAGAAGGGGAAGGGAAATCAGATAGACTGTAAATTTGCAGAAGGGTTCTGTACACAAATCAACTCAATAAGCTTGTCAGATGAACATTTCACATTAAACAAAATAATAACCTGTCATATTATTTTAAACTGTTTCTTTTTTCTTTTTTTTCCTCCCCTCTCTTCTTCCTTTTCCCCTCCCCCTGCTAATTTTCAGAAGAGCAATGCAGGGCTGTAAGTACCGTACCAAGGAGCTCTGCCCCTCAAACTCAGAGCAAACATTTCAAAGCTTCCAAATCCTTGGTCCTCACCAGATGTTGATTTTGACAGGAAAAAAAGCACCTTTTTTTTCCAGAACCTCAGAATGGGTGAATTATAGCTGGTGCAAGACAAATACATAAACATAACTAAGATCTCTAGCTCTGCAGCACTGGAAAAGTACTGTGCACAAGTAATATTTCCTGAACCCAGCTGAAAGATATCAATTAAACTAAAAAAAAAAAAAAAAAAAAAAAAAAAAAAACATGCCCAACTGACATTTGACTACTTTGAATATTTGGAGGGCTAAATCTCATGCCTTACATAACAAAGTTAGGACTTTGGCATCCTCCCTGTTAACCACCAGTAACTGATTTCTCTCAGAGCAGCTCTATCTAGTTACTAATAAATATCTAAATTTCTGATCATGGCAAAAGCTCATGTTGAATTCCTCTATTCAAAGAAGGAAGGGAGCTCAAAATCTCAGGGTTTATTCAAGGTAATCAGTTTTTGAACCTTTTCTTTTTTTTCATGAGAATTTTTTTTCATGAGCTGAAGCAATTTCAGACCACTAAAACTGTAATTAATTGTAATGGAGTGACTAGACCTTATTTGCCTGATGAGTGCACAGTCCACCTGGTGCCCGTTCTTATGCTAGGGCTTGTTGCTGTTTTCAAACACAATTATATGAGTTGGCAGCTGAGAGGCCTGGGTTTGCTTCTGCCGTTGCCTATATATAATCTCAATGTTTGTTTTGGCATCTGTGCCTCAGTTGCTCCCATCTGCAGAAAAGGTGAAAAAAAACAAGATATGCAACTCATTTGTAAGATTTGTGCATAGGGGAGTCCTAACTCTATGTACAAAGCACTGGCCAATTCATTCTCTAGGGTAATTAGGTTTCTTGTAGCTAATTCTCGTTATATCTTGATGTATTGCAAAACTGTTATTAAAGACCATATTTCTGAATGCCTCAAAGAAATTAGGTTCTGATTCTGTTCATATTGAATTTGATGGCAAATTTCTGATTAAATTCATTGGTTCAGGATCACAGCTTAATAAGCATAATTTTCTGAGTCTGCTCTTGGTATAACAAAGAGTTTTCATTATACTGTAGTCTCTGTTCATTGCAATACTCAAGTTATAGTCAATATATCATTAAAGGAAACTCAGTAAATGTGTAACTACATTCAAAGTGACTCAGAGTAAAATTTTAATAAGGGAGATGTTGCAAGAAGTGAAATGGTGCATGCTCGTACATGAAGAACTCAGATACAGAACTATACGCTGAAAGAGTACCTCAAGTTCTCAGTTTCTCTTGTCCATAAATTGCATTCATAATCGATAGCTCATTAACAACTCATTAAGGAAACTGAATATTACACAAACAGACGCAGTGCAGCAAAGGAGACAAAAACTGAATTCATGAAAAGGAAAACCGGGAGATATTTTCCAGTTGAGGAATATGACTTCATTAATGGCATTTGGGGTCTGTTTTTCTGCATTTGAATTGCAGCAAACAGATCTAGTGATAACTACCAATCCTCAGTAGCCGTGGAAAAATGTACGTGCTGTATGCAGACAATAGACCAGCTGTATAATCATGCAGCATCTGCTTTCTACACACCAAAATATTTAGGAATTAGGAATTACTAAAATTCTGCTCAAATGGATATAAAGCCAAAAGGAATCCAGTAACCATTTCTGCAGCATCTGCTGAATGAGCTCAGTAGTCTCCATATCACAGCCCAGGAAATACCACTGTTTTGCAACACCAACTGTCCTCAGAAAGTTCCAGTGAAACCCAGCATGTTTCTGTTGCCTATTTATTTAGATAAGAAACTCCAGAAAAGCAAAAAAAAAAAAAAAAAAAAAAAAAAAAAAAAAAAAAAAGGTAAAGAAACAAGGAAGCCTTTCAACCTGCAAATTTTATTCAATGACCCATCAACTACATCTTGAGTGTTTAATTTCACAGGAAGTTCAGCAACAAAAGAATTTTAAAGTGCATTGGACCAGGAATAGATCAATAGCTCCAGGATATGAAGGCTGTGTTAAAATCTTCCCCATGTTCTAGCAGCATTTCAAAGGAGGTGTTGGTACTGAAGGTACACAGCCAGCTGCAGACTACACAGCTCCACAATCATTTATCAATACAGTAGGATAAGCGACTTGGACCTGACAGTAACACTAATACTTGGGATTATTTAACTGTTAGAAAAATGTTAGTATAAAAATTTTATTCTGCTGCAGTACTTTAAGTAACAGGAATGAAGAACTTTGATGTAGTCTGTAATCAAAATAGACTTCCTGTAAAAAAAAGAAATAAGCATAGAATACCTTGTGAGGAAAATGGGTTGTTTTCCTATCTACAAGCAAAAGAATTATAAAGTTATGAATTACTCATGTCCAGTTTTAAAGGTTCTTTTTTGTTTCACTATACTTTATTACAAGACCTGTTTTGTACAGTGAGAATTAAACAGTGATAAATTTCTTCTTTTTCTTTACTTGAAGAAATTTACTTGGCCCAAGACTCCATTATGTTATGTCATATATGTGGAGTTTCTGGCCGTGATGAGATCTGTAGGAAGTGTTCCCTGAAGACACCTGCGTATGCAGAAATGACAATCTTGATTATGACATTTTTGATCTGGGAATTTCTGAATGGATTTCTCCTCCCTGAAAAAAGATCCAGGGTCCAGGGAGGTCCAGAGTCCTGTTCACAATAAGTGCCAAACATTCATGACAAAGTGCTGTTGTACTAAAGCTGGAGAAATTAACACAAATCCAAATGCTGTTGAAAGGTTCTTTTGCCTCCTAAATAACAGAGCTAATACGTATTCTCTAAAGAATGTAACAAGACAGGTAAAAGAAATGCCAAGAAAACTAGATCTTAATGATCAAACAAGGTATAAATTCATCTGAAAAGTATTTTAGTCATTAGCTTCAACATTCATATGGACTAAAGCTGAAGAGCCCCCTGCAAGACTATCTGTTGAAAAAAAACTTTATTTCAAGGATGAAATATCCATGCAAATGTAAAAGTGCTACTTTACACCGATACGTTGAGATCTTTCCAAATGAAATACAGGAACTGAAAACAAGATTTCACTTTGGACTTTCACCTATCTTGTATCGACAAATTATGCATCTGCTAGCAAGATAAAGATAACCCCATCACTCTATTAGATTAACATGGCAAAAGACAGAGAGACTCAGAGCTGCAAGAATGAAAGTTGATAGTATCTACATTTTATTTATTTATAATTGTATAATAACATTACTTACAATTTTCAAAGGCATGATTGGTACTCAAACAATGGTTGTTAGGCACCTGGTGCTATTGATTTGACACCACAGTATCCGTCAATGACTCAAGTACTTATACGAATGACTCCAAAATAATTATTGGTTGCATATTATTACAGTAAAACTTGCATAACATTGCTATCCTGAATGATAGCAATAGCAGATAATGAATAACAAGTGAAAAACACTAGAGGACCATATACACTATGATTTTGATGACGATAGGATGCATATGAGCAAAAGGATTTTTTTTAACACAGAAAAGAAAAAACACAAGTCTAGCTTTATATGCAATGCTTAAACCTCATTTACTTTAATGAACCCTGGGTGCAACTGTCTTAACTGGTGTTAAAATCAGAAAATACACTCAGTGGGAATTAAAGCTTTGGTGAATAACTCAGCTTGGCTGCACAATGAATTCTAATTTTTTGATTTTTGCCTGCCAAAGTTCTCAGCTGTAGACATTCATAAAAATTTGGATATGGGTTTGTAACTAGGAAGTGCACATCATGTAAAACTTTGGATCATTTCAGAAGGCAGTGAGAATGGATGAATTTGGCATTGGGAATGTTTATTGGTGAAAGGCATACAATAGCAAGTGATGCTGATAATTTTTAATAAAATCAGAGTATTCACTCCCTTACACTGAAAGTCCCCAAATTCTCTGCTCACACTAAAAAAGATTTCTGCAAGCAGATCTCTCCACAGCCATGCATGTTTCTTCAATTAAGGTTATGTTGGTATTTTCATTCTAAATTGTTATCTTTAGTGATAAACAAAGTTTATAAGTCAGACCTTGAGAGATCCTTTTCACTTTTTGTGCATCTGTACAGTGAAATCTCTAAACACTGTGGAAGGAGAGAACTCTGAAGAGGAACATAGGTAGGATCACGTGGTGAGAAGACAGAGGGTCCAACAGAAAATCACTAGGACTAAGACAGGAAAAATAATAGACTACAAAGGGAGCCCAGGAACATTTGGGTAAGTTTTGAGGTCCTTCTCAACAAACTTAAGTCATAACATTTCTCTGCTAATTGTGCTAACTATACTTGATACATTGTCTGAGTGTGTTTTGCAATAGATCTGTAAATGGCTAAATGAAAATCAGATTTGTTATTTGGAAGCTTTTTGAGTCAGTTGAATAAGATTTTGCAGTATCCCATGTTAATAAGGTGAAACTAGATAAAAAGTAGAAATAAGAAGCAGATCAATGGGAAAAATAACTAACCAATGAAGCAGAAAGAGGTCTCTAGTAGATCATCATTTAAAACAAAGAGTAGTTATTCTGCAAGCCATGAACAAATTTAAGACATTGATGCATGATTTATAGGGTGAGACCTTCTAATCTGGGCCAAGTGATCTCTTTTAGCTTTAAAAGCAACAAATAAAGTCATTTATGGTTTGTTTGTTTTTTTTGGGGGGGAACTTTTCATATGATGAATTCTGCTGACTTTAGATGACTCCTGACTATTTTGTGGGCATATTTTCATATGGATTTCTTAATACTATAATCTCTAAAATTGAAACATAAGATGTTTTTAACTGAAAAGCTATCTCTGAGATACTGAGATTCCAGAGTTAGTTTCCAGCTGAATTCAAAGAAATATGTTAGTATCTTGGAGTTGTGTCCAATGGTGAATGATGCTAATCATTTTAGATGACCACTGTACTTGCTACAGACTTGCATAACAAATCGACCCAAGGCAATGAGGGTTACTTAATCCCTCTTGCTGATCAGTGCACACAGCAGCCTGCTCTTAAAGAAAATTCATTTAGAAAGTTTCAGCTACCCTGACTTGGGCATCTGTTACTATTTGAACTGGAATAGCCAACACCTCTATATAGGACTGGCAGACATGACAAAGCATCTAGGTATATACCTACGTGTCAATAGACATCTATCAGATATGATTTAGGTGTTTTAGGTAGACCTATTCCCTTCTGGATGAGAATCTTTAGGCCAGAAGATGATATTCTAGGGATTATCAGATTGCACTGGACACATGTTTGTAGGCACCTGTGTTCATCAAGCCCCATTGCCTAAGTCACCCACCTTCAAAAAAATAAATTACATTATGATAAGGTAACTGTTGGCAAGATTTCAGGAGTTCTACCTCTATATCTAAGAATCAAGCTGTGTTGCACCTTAGGATATGACTAAATTGTAATAACATCATAACTTATTTTATGGGGAAAACAAGAAGATACAACTAATGTAGAGGGGGTTTTTTATTATAATATCGGTTATCTTTTTCTTCTAATAAGAGGTCAGGTTCTGGTTCAGTTACATTCAGTTTAATGATTGTGTCCATAGGACTTCTACTATATTCTGAACTCTTTTGCTTCATTGGAAAAAGATGGAGTGGTTTTTTAAAAGTCCATGATTTACTTTGTGTATCAAAAAGCAGAATGTGACATATTATTTCACGGGATACTTTCTGTGAAAGTGGTAGAGTATGGGAAAGCACCTCCAAAGCACCCAGGATCAGACCTGGGTAAATCAGCAGAGTGCAGGCGATCGCCTTAAGTGCACCAAGATGGTTATCATACTGAATAGGAAGTGCACTGAAAGGGAAATATATAAAAAAAAAATTCAAAAGCAAATAAAGCTACTTAGAAAAAGACAGATTTTTTTTTTTTAATGTTCTACTTCATTCCAAGAAATAATTAATTTGTTTATGAACCACAGAAACAAGTTAAGAAACTAAGCTAACCCATGAAAATCAGTAAGGATATATGACAGTATGCCTCAAAATAATAAAATACATTTGAAACTTTGATTACTTTCTGCAGCTATGCTGTTAGATAAAAGTCTAGGTTTCAGAGGATGAAAGTAGTGCACTTTTGGTTGTTAGAATGCCTTATCATGTTTTACAGCTCAGCTGGGCAGATACATGTAGCAAGCATGTGGGAATGGAGAATAAAGAAAAAAGAATACTGCTCAGAGCATATTAAATGTTCAAACGATTTCTGGAAAAAATAATGGTTTCAAAATTCAGAAAAAAATATTTTTTTTGCCCCTGTCCCTCAAGGGTGAAGAGACCTGGACCTTTTCTCTTCCATATCATTACAATAGCAATGTGTTCATTCAGTTCAATTTAAACCACAAGCCCTTTGCTCTGACAATACCTTTCCTCACAGACACATTTGCTTGCTCTGAGCAAACAGTAGCTTTGAAGTCCACCTCTCCCACAAGCACCTGTCAACACACATATCCTTTACGAGCCTGCAGAAAGATGTATTTTTTTAATTAACCACCCTGCAACTACCAGCAGACTTACATATCTTCAAGGACTGAATTGATCTAGCGGATCACTGTTTCTCTACCTTGTGGTACTAAACACAGACAAAACAAAGAAATACACAATGCTATTAAATTGAAAATACAATTGAAATAGACAGGCTAAAAAAAAAAATCAGTGTTCACCCTTCCTGATCTCATCAGTGAAAGTAACTATAGAAAATATTTTAATGTTCAGTGTTTTACCCTATATATCTTTTTGCTCCATTCCCCTCCCTCTCACACACAAGCACACATACAAAAAAATTTTTATCATGATCTTTTTTAATTTATCAATATTTTTTTTATTTGGTAAGAAGGACTCAGAATTTTCCCTGGAAGCAATTATTTGTCAGGATGTCATTCTACTAGCAAATAAAATGGAGGGAATCCTCCATAAACCCTTTCCACTGGAAAATGTTAGGGAAATATGAGATTTGATCCTCAGCCTAAATAATGATTACTATAATTTATACAATTATTTTTTATAGATTTTACAGGCACCTTTGTCCTTAAACAACATAACTGCTGCATTTTTATCACTATGTTGTAATGAATGATCTTTATACATTAACAAAAAAGCAGTCATTGACATTTTTAAAACATACATAGAATGGTTAGAGAGAGAATCTTGAATGGATTTCAATTAATTTCAGGAATTCAGCTTCTCAGGACACAAATAAGTACATGAATATTTCAAAATAAGATTATACAATCCAAAATTAGCAAGTTAACAGCCAGTTCTAAAACCTTAGAATATGTCTTCAAGCTAGAAGAAAAAGTTCAGGCAACTTTAGTGACCTCTCTAAGCAGCACAGAAAGTGCAGGAACAGACTGCAGGATGCCAACTGCTCTCTTAGTGTAGGCTATGATTAAACTTCAAGAGAAAACTGGAAAAAAAGAGGAATGTCTTGGATCCCTTATTTTAACTCATAACATTGGACCCCTTATTTCAACTTAGAACATAATATGAAACTATAATCTAGGCAAAGCGGGGAGGGGGCAGATAAGTGACCTCCCAGATGATACCTTCTAACTGCTATAGTTAAGAGACCAAAGAAAAGAAAACAATATCAGAGAAACACTTGACAGGATATATCCTTTTTCCAATATTTTATTTCATCAATGTCACACCATGACCCAGGCGTATCATAACAAGAAAGAGCTGAGTGTGAAACACAAAAACGTAGCTTTTCTTTGCTACTTAAAAGCACAGAAACGGAGCAGGACAATGGTGGCATAATACATCATCTATAGAGCCTAGAGGAAAACAAAACACACAAAACAAAAAGAGAGAGAGAGAGAGAGAGAGAGAGAGATGATATTTTCCTAAATATTTACCCTTGATTTTTTTGAAATTTTCCAAATTTAGAAGATTAACAACAACAACGAAAAAAAGGAATTTTGATTGATGTTGTCTGTCCCAACAGTAGAGAAAGGCAAGTCCAGAGTCAGTCTTTGACAGACTAGGTAGCCTGTGTATGAGAAAAAAAAAAAAAAAAATGCTTGCTTTATAATCTTGCTTTATAATGTCATTAATTCATTATTTGTAATTTTTTTTTTTTTTTTTAAGAATGAATTTTAGGTCTTGCTGCAAGTTTTCCAAAGTCTCTGGGTAGAAAATATCTAAGACTTTTCTCCTGGAATCATATTTATATTTAGAAAACATCTCCTTAGCAGAGAGAAACTCAGGAAGTCTCTGATTGGGACACTATTTCTCTGGAGTTTTCAGGAAAGACTTCGTCCATGTTCTGGCATCTGGTTAGGCTCAGGCCTACCCACAGATACTATAGACAGTCTCCAGAGAAATATCCAGAAGTTTTTCTCTCTGAGAAAATACTTGTTTCAGTGGAATATATGAAAGAGGATGCCCAAATCCTGTTTTCATGCATATCCTGGTGCGTAATACAGAAACATTTACAGTTCATTTAGTTTAGCAACTCAGTGCCTTGCAGGCTTCAATATACCTGATAGCACTTCAGCTTCCAGTCACAAGTTCTCCTGACACTCATTCAATTCACTATTTTGTTTACCTTTGGCTAAGCAGCCAGCTATATTAGCCATACATGTAGCAAATATCTGAAGTGAAAATCTCCTTATTGGTACCACATGCAACTCAATGTACTGTCAGAGGAAGACATATTGTTTTTTCTAGATGCTGGAGTCCTCTGATGCCAGCAGAACTGGACACTGAGGCAGTGCAGGCCTTCATGTTAGTTTAGGGAAAAGCCAATACTCACCACTGGTAAGTACCATGTCCTCTGACATTCTTGCACACATCAGACAGGGCCTGTAACACCACATGGATTATAGTTCTCCTCAACCACCATTAATATACCACTCACGTAAACAACATGTGGCTCAAATAGCTTACTTCTGAATCAAACCTCTTTTCTGTGTGTCTGTGTGTATCAGTGCCTGATGCACATGAACTCTGTCACCTGTCCTGACATCAAACTTCAGTCTCTAATGTGCAGCAAGGGACCACTGAAGCAGCCTATGCTACTGGCAGAAATTCTTACAGCAGTCACCTGCAAGTTTGTATAGTTCTCCTGCACTATGTCCTTTCTGAACTGAGAGAGCAAGCAGCACTGATCTCTGGAGTAACTGCTGTAGCCCAGCAATCCAAAACTCCTTCAGAGGTTTGGTTTAAAATTAAATTTCCCAATATTTTTCCCGATTCATGCAAACTAAACTCTGGTGCACCAACTCACAAGTTCCTGTAGACTGTCTCTATCTATCTGTATCTATCTAGCTGTAACCAAAACTAACTTGTCAAAAGAAAGAAACTCAAGGAAATTATACCTTTTTTTTCCATTTTCTACAAGATTTCAGTGTCCAGAGAGTTTTTCTGGGTCATATAAATTACTAAATTGGTTTCCATCATGAAATATTATGTATTCTCCTTGTTTTTTTTTTTTTTTTTCTCCTTTCTAGTTCTATCATTTTAAAATTATGACCTATCATACTGCTATTGTTCTTGACAAGGGAACAAGGGCCAAAGGGCCATCATAAAAACATGGGAATGTGTGCATTTATGTGTATTTACAAGTTTGTCTGAATTCACTCTTTTGAATTTAGTTGCTGATTATTCAGTCAAGCTTTAGAGAGGAGTGGGAAAAAAATATATGCTCCAATATATTAAGTGGCTTGAAGAAGGATATTTTGCATTATCAAGTTATGCCACAGTAGAAATCAGGCAATACACACATACGTACATATAGAAGAAAACTCTTAAACCTTATGCACAGCAAGAAACTCTTCTAATGGAGCTCCCATCATTTTGTCATCAAAAAAGAAAATACACAAAGCAGATCAGTAGAAATAAGCTTTACATATTTTTTGCTCTCAGAACTACTTGCTTCTTTTGAAATGCACTCTTTGCATTTCAAACTCTATGGCCCTTCCTTTTTGCTAAGGTGGTGAGATATTAATTCTAGGCAGACCATAGATCATACTTCTTCTGAAATTATTAAATGTTTTTTTTCAGATTAAACATTCATCTTGAACTCTAAAACTTATTTCAAGGGAAAGATAATTTTCCTGCTTTTACACCTCACTTCCTCCCTTCAAAGGAGTGAAAAATCTGCTATCTTACATAAAAATCCCAGAATAAGAGATACACTGATGAATCTATAATAACATTAAATATCAATTTCTATTTCTATCCCTTCAATTTCCAGTTCAAACATTTACTTACTCTATATTTTTCAAGAAAAGGAAAACAGATCATTTACAAATTCAGTGAATCAAAGTGTATAACCCAAAGTTAACAAAATAAGATAATTTTTTTCTATTTTATGATAGTCAGAAACAAAGGTTCCTTCGAAACGCAAACATGAAAGACTGGGGTGAGTTCGTTTGTCTTTTCTCTCCCATAATCTCCATTTTGTGGTCTTCCAGCTCACAGCTGACCAATAACCTAAAACAGTTTTGCAAATACTTCATCTCATGCCTCATGCATATCAATGCGGGCTCAGCATATCTTCCTCTTCTTACTGTTTACTGACACAAAGATGCCCCTATCTGTCATTTCAAATGATGGCATCTGTCTAGATCTGTTAGAAAAGGTGACTTGAAACCCTTCTGGCCCACAGACCAACCTCTGCCTGCAGGGCTAGTGTCTGATTTCGGGAGTGTTCCAGTAGGACAAAACATGTAATCAACATCGGCTACTAGATATTTGCAGGTCAGGCTTCAGAGAAAAGTGCAAAGAAGATAATAGTCTTTAAAAATAAACATTAGCTTTTTAAGGCCATTGCACATTACGTTTCTAAAAATATATTATTTAAGCCAAATGAACAAAAATACAGCTATTCAGAAGAAAACTTACAGGAACATATCTACCAGATATTTGTTTTTAAGCATTGAACTACGATGTGCTAGTTCTGGATCATTTGTCCTGTGCATCAGCTATTGGTAAGAAGCCAAGGATGCTAGCATTTTACACATTTTTAAGTAAATGTTTGTTCTCTATTAGTTTTCTTAAATTAGCAGAGGAAAGGACTTGCAGTAAAGAATAATTCTGCATTCATAAAATGAAATAACTGTAAGACTGTAAGTCTAATTGCAACTGCAACTGGAGGATAAGCTGCATTGAAGTGCTTTTTCATACCTCTCAGGTACACTTTCCTGAGAAGAGGTTTGTTACCTTCAGCTTTCTGGGGATAGAGCCATATGGTCCAAGTACTCTCAAACTGGAAATCCTGGCGGCAATATCTCATTTACTACTCATGTTCAACTGACAGACCCAACTGTGTTTGTCATCAATATGCCTTTTCTTCCAAGAGCCTATGACAGCAGATGAATTGAAGTGACCCCAATCCAATTTTTCCAAAACAAAGCATTAGTCACTCAAACACAGATAAATTCACAGAAAAGGGCTTAAACAAACAAAACATCCTTACCTCAGCTTTTATCTTTCCATTTGAGCCTCAGCAATTTCACCTTCTCTCTGCTACTTCCCTCTCTGGGTTAGATGGGGTTAGGTGAGATGAATTGTTTTGCTCTAGCTTGTGTATGTCCCCCTCAGAGTCTCTCATCATGCCTTCCTGCAGCTGCTGACCACCCACTTAACCTGCCTTCTTCCTTTGAATCAAGCCCGGAAATTTTTGTGTGGCCTGATTAGGCCTAGAAAGAGTAAACTTGCCAGCCCCAATGGTATCTGGCAAGGGCAATTTCCAGGTGAGAGGTTCTCTCTTAGTGCCCACAACTATAGACAAAGTTTCTCAAACTTTGTCATTATTTTCTTTCATGTTGATTTTTCCTTTTTAGTCTTTGCAGTCAGGCAGGACAGTATCAATTAGGGAAACTGAGGTATGTGTGTTGTTTGTAAAAAATATATGTAGCTCCCACATCCGAGTAGTAAAAAGCAGACTCTAGCGGAAGTGACAGCCTCAACTCCTGCCATTGCTTCATGATTTAACTTGTCACAAGAAAACTTGAGCTATGGTTCTTCAGTGTTCTTCAGTTATTCACTCTTAAAATATATCTATTTATTAGGAAAATTGATATAATGATATCTTCAATTCACTCCACAACATGTTTTCTGAAGATTTAGTAACTGTTGCTTAAGCTAATAGATTTCAAGTAACTTTTCTGTGAAAAAACAAACATAATGTTTTTCAGTAGAAGTGGAGCTGAACTACTTTTGAAACTTGGCTATTTGACTCTGGAGCAAGGATAGGTACAATTCATCTGCAGCTACTCATCCTACTCATTTTCAGCCACATTAACCACCTCTTCACTCTTCTTTGTGGTGATAAATGCTGAACAGGAAAGTTGTCATGTGCTGAACAAGCCGGGGTTTCCCTACAAAGAAATACCAAGATCTTACATGAGCATTGTTTTAAGGTACTGGCTAAGGCACCTTGGAATACTGTACAGAGAATGTACTCACTGGCTTAAGTAGGTGATGAGTTGGACGACGAATTATAATATGATTCATTTTACACCCAGTATGAAATAAGAGCAGAGGACATAACACAGTGAGCATTGGTGTTACTGCTTCAGGGATTTTTGTTGTTCAGACAAGAAGCAAGGAATGTGTCAAAACTGAAACGCCCTTCTGTTTTATACTTTTGTTGGCCTGTGAATATAAGTAAGTGCTAAATTAAAGTAGGTCACAGCTAGTGGGAGACTAGAACTGTCCAGGGGTGCAAGCGTCCTGTTTCCTTGTTTTGTGAGCTTATATCAGATACATGGTGAATTTGGATGTTTTACAGCTGAGTACATAGTAAACACTTTAGGGAATATGCATCATTCAGCGAATGTTAAAAAAAAAAAAAAAAAAAAAAAAAAAAAAAGGGAGCAGCAAGTTGCTTAATGCCTAGAAAGCTGCAGATACTTTTACCATATATGCATAGTTAATAAATTGTGTTGAAATGCATTTAAAGTCTAATTTGAAGCAAGCCATTCTTAATGCACTGCAGCATGAGGTCACCATGTGTCACTCAGTGATCTTCCTACCACCCCAGAACCATTTTTAGTTAAGAAAGAAACTATGACTCCTGGGATCCAGCATGTTTCCGGAGAGGAGAGGAGACCTAATGAATTATTAAGAACCCCTCCACATGTGCTTCCCTTCTCAGACGAAATGTTCCTGTGAGAGGAGAATGGAAAGCATAGAAACTACCAGTGCAAACATCAGATGTGATTGACAAGGAATCCTGTTTACAGGTATTCAATTAGGAACGTGGCATTACAGTGCCTGCCTTAAAGAGATACATTCTGCCCAGAACTCCCATCAAAGAGAGTTGCACTGAAAGCTGCTCAGGAATTCAATAACAAGGACATTATAGCTGCCCTCCTTTGTAATACCTTGGTACAATCTGCCGGTATGACAGGTGCTGACATGCAAGGCTCCACCCCCATCTGAGCAGTCTGCTCTGTTGAGGTGAAGCACTGCATGATAACACCAGTCTCCCCTTATACCACTTCTGAATGAAAGCAACCACAGGGTGTATTGTTATATTATTATTATATTATGTTATATTATTATATTATTGTTATATTATTGTTATATTATTGTTATATTATTTAGTCCTGTGCTTTGGTCATTTTATTCCATCTCCACTTATTAAGTAAAATGCTCCCTGATGTTTGATGTTCAGTGAGAAGAGGTGAAAGCAGAGCTTACATCAGCTAATCCTGCTTTATAATGAAGAAAGCTTAGCAGTGTGATTATAAAATCAAACAAATTCCAGACATTTAATCAAAAAAAATCTTAGTGCTGTACTTCAACAACCAGGTTAACTTCTAAAGACACTTGTACTGGGACGGTAGACTTAAATAATTTTTGCCATTTGATATAAGATTTTCCAAAACTATGCAGCAAAAATACGCAGCATTTATTTACTTTTCCAAATAGTCTTTTCCAGGAAGAATGGATGATCTAGTAACTGGAAGTACAATGTTATAAGCATTATGGATATGAAGAAGAAGGTGAGATGATAGACTAGAACCATTTGTCTGAGAACTGGGGCATGACTTGCTGCAGCTTGCAAATGGCTACCAGAACTACCATTTAAGGGTCAGATTTTCCCAGCAATCTATTTATTATTTTCTCCAGTAATTCTAGGAGAGAAAACAGATGAACACCACAAAAAAACAATTACTTGTACTATATTTTCATTCTGCCAAACCTGAAAAAAAAACAAAAACAAAAAAAAACAAACAAAAAAAAACAAAGTTCATAACAGTCTGTTCAAAATAGTGCACCAACAATGTTTGAGCTTCTAAACATACTTGAATTTCCTTAAGTATCCTTAAGTCTCAACTTACACATTTTTATCCCAAGATTATGCTCATATCATAAAACTAACCGGTGTCAAGGTCCATTCCCTTGGCTGAGGTCAATGACACAGTCTGGCCACATCCATTCTCTAACTTCCTGTCAGGAATAGTAGCAAGTTGGTAAGTAGGAAGAATGGTAATTCTCTGCTAATTCCCAGCACTGTCCCCAGTAATAATTTCTTAGAATTAAAGAAGTGTAGATTTCAGGTTAGCTATTATCCACATAAGCAGTACCTGAATCCATAGACACTCCATGGCCCTACAAAGGAAGAAAGAAAAGCACCACATTTGTACAAAGCAAAATAAGATAATCATTTTGTACAGAAAAGTTCTAGGGATAGAACAATATGTTAGCTAAGTAACTGACTAAGAACCGAAATACTGTTATGTTTTCACAGGACTGCACTGAGTCCATACTGACTTCTATTTTGCACATACCTGCAGGGTTGCTGCCAGTGTGGAACAACACACTCTGAAAGACATATGATAAAGCATCTTTCAGGGCATTCTTTCCTATCACAGATTAAACGCAACGTGTTCCTTCCAATACGATGCACATATGTCTGATTCATTGGCTTATCAGCAATATAAGCAAAGTTTAATCATAATTATTTTTCAAATGAAATGAGAATATGACTAATTTTAAGGGCATGCACAAGTATCTCCATATTAATAATAATACTTTCACAAAAAGACTGTACATAGCAAATCAAAGAGATTGTATTTATTGCTGAGCTGAACAGTCACCTGGTAATAATAAATTTTTATGATCAGTGGGCTAAATACAACACCTACTTGAAACACATCACAAGCCTATTCCTAGATATTTCCAGTCTACTTTATTTCTAATCTGTTTCCTTTTCAACTGTCAATCTACAGCAAAAGCTTGAAACAACCATCCCCTAAAGTCTTTTTCTTTTACTACCAGATATATAAAGGACAAATAGTTCGAGGTTTAATATTTTTCAAGCTTTTATTTTATTTATTTATTTCAGTTTAGGATGTGTGCATGTCATTTCTGGCAGCTCACAAGCAAATGATCCTGAGTTCAAACTATCACTGTTTAGGATCTGCAGGTTAAAATTTTTTTGGGATAATATGAAATTCATTTTCAGCAGATGGTAACCCAAACTGACAGAAGTATAGATTCATGGGCAAAGGAAAAGCAAAATCCCAAAATCCCAAAATCCCAAACATGGAAATGTTTCAAACAAATTTTCTTTATCCATACGCCATATACCTGACTGTTTTGTTCAGTAACAACGTATCAAAAGAATTATCCATAAGCAATCAGACAGCTGGACTCCTTCATTACTAAATGCTAGTTCCTCCTTTTAAAAAACACCCTCCATAAACAGAGAGCAGAAACATGCTGCCAAAAACAAATAGTCAGGTGGGGCCAGTTATAATATACAGTCCCTTCTCAAATTCATGGCTTTATTTTTGTGGTCAGCATTTCAAATGTCAGTCATGAATTAATAAACATGCATGGCTCCAACTTCTTCGCACTACAGATCTTCTTGCAGTATTTAACTGAATGAAGAGGCATGGTAGGGAACATATAACATTTTCCTATAACTGGACCACGAGCGAGGACAACTGCACTCATTTTTTAATTAAATGTTAGAACAGAGTGAATAATTCACAGCAAATCTTTTGTTTGACGCATATATCCACTTACTGCTTGCATATCTGAGAACAATTATGGCTTCCTCAAGTTCATCTTGTTTCAAAGGATAGACTAACTGTGAATGTTTTCCCCTTTGTTATTTTACGACAGAAATTTGGATTAACTTTGATGGGATAATTTGTTGGATTGAGGCAAATGGAACAAGTAAGCAAACCTTTCTGATATGAGAGTGTCATGCATTAAAACTTAAGCATAGTTGTCATGAAATATATCAAGAATAAGAAATAAAGATCATTTCTGCCATTAAATGCATCAGTCTAGAACTGAAAACTTGGAAGTAAGGAGGCTGTTAAAAATTATCGTCAACTTAGAAAAATCACCCATCTATCACAGAAAGCTTATAAGCTAATAATCCTTACATTGTTGCAAGTATAAAATTTGATATATTACCAGTATTACTAAATATTTTCTCTTTTTTTTTTTTTTTTTATTAAGTTTGTGTACCCATTCATTTGACAGGCTGGGTGGATATCCACTTTTTCCTTGCTGTGTTGATGGAATTGAAACCACAGCACATGACGTGGGAGAAAAGTGAGTAGCACATTTTAAAACCAGTAAAAAAAAAAAAAAAAATCAGTCGGGACAGGTCGCATAGTTTCTAATTTGTTCAGTTAACCACACAGATATAAGGATAACTATTCTAATAATGTCATAGCCGTTATTGTAACTTAGGCCACTTAAGTCTAAATGACATGGCTGAACCTCAGAAAAGCATTGCACAGTTAAAATTTATCGATGGTTTACTGTGGTGAACCTCTCAGAAGAAAGTATACATGAGATATGTATTCATGAAATCTTCAAGAAAAGTATTACTTATAATTCAATATTGACCAGCAAGATGCTTACCAATATTTACCAACTACATTGATGAAGGTTACAAATTACGTGTAAGTAATTACTGCTGCTTCTGTCAGCACTTATCTTAAACTGTAAGCTTTGCAGAAGTGTCAATCATTAAATCAGAAGCAGGATAAGGAGGAAGGGGATTGTAGCCTATTCTACAGTGACAATTTAAGAGAGAGTATCTGAACAAAAGTGCATCCAGTGGCTTCAAGAAAAGGTATAATTAGAAGTGGTGAGGTGAATGTAAATATTGTATGCGGCCTCCTGGCTGACAACAGAAGCAGCCAGCAGGAAGCATCTTAATCTAATAGACCCCCATGCCCTCTGCTTGAAAAACAGGCAGGGGCTAATACAAAAGATATCTCCAAACTTTAACATGGACTGTCATTACATGTTTGAAGGTATTTATTACAGCAGCAGCACCTGCTAGCAACACAAGAGTTACAGCGAATGCCAACCTTCCCTAGCATAAGCTCCAGCTCACAGGGCTTTTATAATGACCATAAAAATTGGCTGCTAGCTCAAACCTGACAAAAAGGGATCCGAAGGAGAGAATTTCAAAAGCACAAAGGGCATTTAGACACCAGTCTATTTCAATAGCCGTTGCACACCTAGTTGCCCTTTTTACATTTGCAAATCTCTCTCTCAGCTGCTTTTCCGTCATGAATTTTTAGGATGCTTTGGTTCATTTAGAGCAGAATGTTAATTAAAAATAAGCAACATGAAAGAAGAAAGAAAATAGTCTATTTTGGGTCCTCTTGTTTCTTTCACAAACTCATATTGGTAGTATTTTTAGTGGTCTCCGTATTCTTCACCTTCCTTTTCCTAGCGTAAGAACAGAAGAAAGATGTGAATTCGACAAAGGTCAGCTTGAAAATAGGGAAAAGATGTTGGCTAAAAAGTGCTCTGGTATCTTAGAGGAAAGTCAGTAGTTGTGCAGTGACTCATAGCAAGTAAATGGTGCTTGTATTAGTTGCATAGTCACCCATGGCATGGCAGTAAAGTACTGTAAAGGTTGGTGTTTAAAGCAACATTTTAAATCTACAAGGTACGAAGCCTGCAGCTAGTGAAAGCAGTAACACAAAACTGGCCCAAGATGGAGTGCATGGTGACTCACCTTGGTCTGTGTGCTTATATTTCCTTTGCATGGAAATGTGAAAGTAACCTGGATGTAGAAGCAATCTGGCAACAAGAAAACACTCTCCTGTCCCACCGCACAGACTTAATCTTTATTTTCTGTTTATATTTCAAGAAAAAAACTCTTTTTTAAATAAGTTTTAAATATAGAACTAAAAGGATTCACTTTTTTTTTGCTGACACAGATTTACAGCTGCAAATAAAGCAGCTGCAAAAGGAGTTTCTTTAGGGTTTATACATCAATTTTTTTTTTTTGATACATATTCCTCACTTAAGAGACAGAGTCCAAATCTTCTCTCTTTGTGAAAGATGACTATTTGCATATGTCAAAGCTATTTTCATGCAGCATCTATGGCTAGCTTCAGCAGGGTCCAGATGCATCATAAAAGATTTAAGGGAAACTGATATGTGGGTAATGCCTACTCTCATTTCCAGAAGCGAATTTAGGAAAAAAGAAAAGGGTATGGCTACAGTTCCATGCTTCGGAGTATTATGCCAGCTATTTACATGCACTAGATAGGATGTTGAAGGAATTCAATAACAAGCTGATAATCTATAGATATTACTTTCCTGATAAGAAGCATATTCATGTATTTACTACTGTTAAAACATGAATTGCTCCTGGGTTGCTCCTAAGTGATACTGAGCTTACTGGTGTGGTGGCCGAGATACGCAGGACTGTAGGATTAGAGAGTTGGTGAAAAAGACTAGAAGGAGGCAGAAAGGTGTTTCCTTTCCAAGAGGAATTTTTTGTGCACACTTAAGTCTGCAGTTTCCCCCAGGTACTTGATTGACTGCCACTGACTCAAACAGCTGCTCAGCACATGGGCTGGTGTCCCCAGGCAGTGCCTAGATGCAAGCCTGATGGCTGCTTCTGCTGCATCCAAAAAGAGGCCACGTTGGAGAAACTCAGTCAGGCAGTAACCTTCCCTCTAAATTGCACAAGGAGATGATAGTAGAGACAACCCAATCAGCTCTCTCCTGTCTTTTTGTGCTTAAAGGCAAGAAAAAAAAAAAATCCTGCAGTGGAAGAAGACCAGGGCATAACAGGATTTTCTGAAATAGAGCAGGCTGTCCTATACCAGAAGAAATCAAAGTTGCTTTTTTCCACTATGTGAACATGAGAAGTTATATTGGAGACAGACTGACAACTCAGAGGGTTTTTTTCCACTGGGATTGACTATGGGTGTAAGTGTAGCCTGGGAATAGGAACTGGGGAGTAGACAGGATTAGAAGAGATAATGATGGAAATGATGGTATAGAATTATTCATGTTTCAAAAGCAGTGACTGGTCCATTCCTCTTGAAGCAAATTCTCTTTTCAATCTGTATGGAAGGAGCAGGACCTAAGTTTCCTCTTCTACTGCTAGATAGCATGCCTGTGGAAACCCTGAGTCTGTCTTTATAAATACCTTGGCGGGTGATTATGCCCAGTCACAAGTAGAATTTCATTTTGTAGGCTCCACCGGAATTGTGCTTTAGGGAAGCTTTGTAGGATAAGTTTACCAAAAGTTTTTCAGATGTAAAGACAGCGTGAAAGAAACTTTGAAAACAATCAGGAAAGAAGGAAGCATTCTAGCAGTCTAGACTCATGAATGGCAGCGGAGCAAACCTGAGGGACATTTGAGACAAGAAGGAGAAGGTAGCAGGAACTGATTTCTGATAGCAGTGATGCAAGCAGTTTCACAATTACATGTTTTTCAAAAAATGAAAATCCGTAGCAGACCTGGACCTCTCTGGAGATTTGAGCAAAGTAAATTCTATAGATACAAAAGACTGTTCCTTTTGTTTGCACTGGCAATTTTTTTTTCTATAACTCTATGTCTGGAACCAAGGACAATTCCTGCAGGAGACAAGATCTTTGATAACTTGTGTCTGTCTTAATTCAGGTGGGAAACATAACCGTGATGTGCTGCAAGCCTTGAGACCAGCAAAAAGTCTTTGTTCCTCATGGCTGCATCCTGCTTAAGCTCCTGAAAGCTATTAAGAGTACTTGAGACAATGATTTATGTGAGTCATACAGATATGACTACCAAGCAGAGCGGAGTTCCAAATCTCCCTCTCAACACAGAAACTAAAATTGGCTGTCTGTTTTGTTTACTTTTCTCCCTTTTTTTTTTTTTTTTTTGACTTGCACAAGAATGTCATATCATGTCACAACTGCTATAAGGAAAACAAAATCTTCAAAGTCCATAAGGCTACAACTGATATCCAAATAACATTTAAGGTAGTAGGAATCAAAACAAATGAAGAATGCCTTCAACGGCCAGTAGAAAATGAAAATTACCTGGTGTAAGAATAGAGCTATCCATTGCTAATACAGCAGAAGTTGGTGACTCTACCACAGGAGCAGCACAAAGCAAAATAGAAAGCATTTGTAGATAAGAGGATAGAACCTAATGGATATTTTCAGTAAACCTAAAAGCCTTGTTACCACTACAGTACAAAGATAATGGTTTCTACCTCTCCAATTCCTTACAATGATTGTTTTGCCAATATATGGTATAAGAGAAACAAAGACTAATAATTGCTTGTCAGCATTGACGAAGCATGACAGGCATCAAGAATGGAAAGGGGGAATACCACTTCACTGCTGTATCCTATAGTAACAGATTGCGTACAGTTTATTTTGTTCACCAGTGAAATTGGCTCAGGACTGTAAAGGAAAGGACATCTGAAGGTCAATTTAAACAAGCTGTTTATGTCTCTCGAGTTAGAATACATTCAGTGACTCTCAATCACTGAGATAATTTAAAATTGCACAGGATGATGTTGCAAATCATACAATAGATAGGTCTAAGCTCTGCTCACAGATTAGGTCCAAATAAAGTTCAGAAAAGGTGTAGCAGAAATCATTTTTCCAGGAAAAAAAAAAAAAAAAAAAGTATGTATTCAGAATCTTCTATCACAGAGAAGTATCTAAATATAGGCTAATTACATAAAATGATATGCAGCATACAGATTCAAATTGTGGAGTAGAGGCAAGGAATGAAGCAGTCTCCAGATGAAACCTCATTATAAAAGAACATGCACAGTGAAAGATAAATCACAGTTTATGAAGACCCTTTGTTGACTAAATGAAATCACACAGAAGTGGAAAAAAGAAATGCTGATAATGTTATTACCCATTTTCCTAGATGGTATTTGAATCAAGCCTCTCAAGTATACTTTCTGAAGGATTGATTTCTTTTGCAATTCACAAAAACCTGTTTTGGAAAGGTTTTTAGGTATGTTTGCATCTCCATAATAACAAATCACTTAACTTTTTCAAACTTGTACGAGTAAAATGTCCATAATGCACCAGTGGTCTTAGGAATTATATTTGAAGTATCAGAGCCTGGAGCTTCCTGAATTCTGAAATTCAGGAATCAGTCAGAATCCTCTGTCCAATTTCTTAAGATCTTCTCACTTCTAAAGTCTGTTTAGAAGGGCTTCAGAAGGGGCAAAACAGCTTCTTATACATTAAAAAACACAGGAGACCAGTGGTCCAAGTTCTGTCTCATACATATATATGTATATATAGGTATATATATGCATATACACATGTATGTGTATATATACATATATATGTATATATGCATATGTATGTGTAAATATATATATAAAGTTTAAAAAACTAACTTAAAGATATACAAACATTTTAGCAAGTTTGCAAGAATCAATAACATTTTGCTATTTGCCACAAATTTTTAAATGCTAATTGCTCTCTCTCTCTCTTGTTTGTCCCTGAAGGCTTTTTTACTGTAAAAATTCTAAATACTTTTCCTGCAATAAGAACAAATATTTGCCTGAGGAAATATGACAAAAATTCAATAAGTTTACCAGAGGCAGGATTCTGCCACTTTCATTGCAAAAAAATGTGTTTACTGATAGAAACACTAGAATGTCCTACTGAATAAAATTGATAATAAGGTTAAAGAAAACAAATAAAATGAATAAAGGTTTTACATATTTTCCTTCTTAGCATTTCGACGAAGAAAAAAAAAAGAAGAGGAAATAAAAACACATGATGATTTTACACCTAAATTCCAGAGCAAGAAAGCCTGCAGCTAATCAGCTTTATTCCCCTGGCAGGTATTTTGCTACAGACCATGGAATTGCTCTAGAGAGTTTCACAGATGCAGAGACTAGATGACTCAGGGGAACAATACTAAACTACCAAGCCTTCCACCTCTGGGTCGACAGCTGAATGCAACAAAAGGAAGAATTACATGATTTTCTGAAAAGAGCATAATGTTTTCCTGAGACACTTTAATTCATCACTGGACCCTGTAAAAATATTTTGAAAGCTTTTATTCTGGTGGATATTCAGGATTGGTGCTAGTGATACTTAAATCTTGTTTTATGTATCAGAAGAACAATCACCACCAGTATTTGCTGAACGCCTCACCCTCATAGGCATGAGAGATATATAAGATGAAATATCACACCAGAAATTTTTCCTCCCAAGATCTGAGACCTATGAATGGATTAATGTGGGGAAATTTAAATCAGATTTTCTTAGACAGAACACCAATAGAGGGTTTTGGTCCCCAAGTACTACCCCTCCCCATCAAGTCAACAGCTTTCATCATTTTAATACCTTCCAAAAAACTCTTAAGACACAGTACATTCTCAGGAAGTCTAGATTCAGACAAATCAATGTAAGATAAATCAACGAGACAAGTAACTTCATAAGCTACCAAGAGAAGAGCACTATCTGAACACATGAAAGAATAAACCTTCAATACTTTAAGGCATACAAACCTTTTGTGAGCCGCACTTTCCTAACCATAATCTAACTGGAAATGTTTCTTTCAAGATATACATATGTTCATTTTCGGATAGAGGATAGGCTGTGTGTTATCATTGTTTAACATCTCTGTGGTTTTTTTCTGTGAAACATCATTATACATATTTCCTCTTAACAGAGAACTTGGAAAAAATATGTGTCCTTCACTTTAAGGTCCTATATTTAGCAAGCGGCACTTTGGATTCATTTAATTAGGTGCTACTGTTATGCAGATATGTAGGTATGACTTTCAATTTTTCTTACTTATTCCTAAGTATTTCCTCTGCTTGTGGATAAGGATGAATGGATATTAAAATTAAAGGAGAAAGAAAATAGCAACAATATACTCCCATTCACAATGTCCTTCTAAAATGCAGATTTTTTCTTTGTTGTCATAATTTCCATAACAGATATAATACAGACAGAATAATTACAATATAAGATGAGGAAAATTTGTCCTTTTTGGTTAACATCTTGAGGGGCCACATTTTCTTCTCATATTTTCTGTGCAATATACATAGCTCCATCACGTTCATTGCAGACAGTTCCCAGAGGATTTTCGAGAGAACTCCTTCTCCTGTAAATAGGCCAATTCTCTTTCAAGTAGGTATTCCAGAAAAGGGAGAATATATAAAATTGAAACTGTCTGTTACCATGCTCTGGTTATACCTTGCGCTTCACACCTTGTCTACTCTAAGGATACTTTTGGGTAAATTTCACACCAGACTATAAAACCTATTTTGACTTCTGTCAACATTTTAGCACCATATTCATTAGACTTGCATGCACTGTTCTTGAAAAACTGACAGAATACGGTGGTATGGACACCTTCTAAGCTCAAACAGTGAAGTCAAATTAACATTATAAATAGGGCAATTCTTATTTCCAAAACTTCCTGATGGAAAAAAGTTACAACAGTTCCTGTAGAATTGTATAGTATGTGCCATTTTGATTTGTGCACCTCAAAATTTCAGAAGAATGTAAGACTTTGCTTTGTTCCTAATAGATGACATTGAATAATAAAGCAATTTAGTGAACACTTTCTTCTTGAAGTTAGGTTCAGTTTGTGGGACTGTGCAGCACAAAGAGAAACAATGACTTTGCTTGGGAAAAAAAAAAAAAAAAAAGATAATAATGGATGGAATTTTCAGGGGAATATTTTAGAGAGCAATTCCCAATTTCTTATCATCAGCACATGCATCTATACAAACTCACATTCTCCTGTTAGTATCACCACCCTCAAAAGTACTATTGGGAGTAAAAAGGTTTCTGTGTGATGCGACAATCAGATGGATTTGACTTCCACTCTTCATTTTCCAGGAGGCTCAGCTGCTTATTCAAAACACTTCTTGTGACCCACAGGCTCTGCTATCATTTAGGCATATGGTTCTGATAATCCACTGATTCTGTAGAACTCTGCCAAGCTGTATGGTATGTAAATATTATTATTAAGAAAGGTTGTTGCTGTACAAAAAATCTTGAAATGCTCAGTCTGGCCATATCAAGCCTTAGTGCCATTAAAACTCTTGCAGCACGAACTCCAAGGCAGTCTTGTGCATATCTGTGGGAAACTGTTGAGAGAAAGTCTATGCTGCTAACAATTTTGTTCCTACATGTAGTATCATGAGTTGCAGTCTATGATCTAGTCTCAGACTTACTGGTTACTCTAAGAAAGTCTTCTCCAGAGGACTCTGGTGCATTGTGTTTAAGAAGAGATGGGCTTGTAGTTTATACCTAAATAATGCATGAAGTCTTTGAATGGTAGCTGAGAAAATGGATGAGCCCAGAGACTGAATCCAGTTAGTATGTAAAAGGACCTTTTAATGGAGCTTTTATAGCAAGGGACAATTCAAGCCCTGTGTTACTGAAAATTCACAGGATATTATTGTCAGTTATACTATTGATAGGTTTTAGCAGGACACTATCAGGGTTCAAGGTCAGGTTCCCATCAGCTGAAGTCAATATCACAAACATAAATCTGCCTTATTGAATCCAAATCAGATTTTCTGGTGTTATCAGTAGTAATATCTGACATTCATCATCTAAAGAAAACACTCACTAGGCATATGTTTATAGATCATGCTATGCATCAATAGGAGCTTGCTGTGGGCAGAAGTGCGCTCCTGTCTATGTCCAGAACTTAAAAAAAAAAAAAAAAAAATTAAAAGTGACCTATGTCATTGCATTACCCATTAAAAGCTGATATCAGGCTCTCAACAGCTTCCATTAGTTCTGCACTGTATTAATAGTGTCAAATATCCTTTCTTTTTCAACTCTGCACAGACAGGGTAAGTTTGAACCTACTCTGTATAGTATGAACACAGTGTAGGAAGACTCTATAGCAAAGATGATTTGCTATCCCCCATATGGAGCAGATTGCACTCATGGAAAAACAAATGGCATAAGAATATAAGCATCTCCTAACTCAAGTGGTGGAAGAGAAATAAATATGTGCTGGGAGGGATGCAGGGGAGCAGCTGTAGAGTCACTGATTGATTGGTGTGGGAGGGGCTCCCATACAAAACTGACATTGATCTATCTTTTAATCTAGCAGCACAACAACAAATCTTAGAGCAATCAATTTTAATGGTATTAATAGTCTCATTCAAATTATTCACTTTCTACCTTAATTTAGGAGGCTGGCTTCATATTTCTTCAGCAGATTTGTCAAATAAGTATTGCTGTATCTTTGAGGACAGCTTTCCATACTACTCTATTTCTTTAGCATGCTTGCTTCTTAAAAGAGCGATATAATTTCCTCCCAATGCTGATTAATTAATAATTCATTCATTCGCTGCTTGTTGTGATAGTCTTTCTTCCTTGTATAAATCATTTCCATGATGACTTCTCTTTTTCCTTTTGGCAAACCACACTCTCAGCATTTCTTAATCCCACACAGACTCTGACTAGTTTAGATAATCTTTGTCATTTCTGCATCAAGGCTGGTCACAGGTCAGGACTCACCATTCTAGTAACTGCCCTTACTTCATCTATAATTTCCTTTCTTGTATAAACCATCAGCTCAACGTGTTATTTATTTATTTATTTATTTATTTATTTATTTCCCATTCATTTCAGGCTTCATCCAGTGATCACGAGAATAAATGGGAGACTCTATCCTGGCAACAATAGACTCTGAGCAGAGCTTAACACTTTCCAGTAATTCCCTTGGGGGAGAGGATGAAATGGAGCAGGGCTGGGATGAACCACTTTGAGAAAAAAAGCAATAACTTGAGCAACGAGCTCACAGAACTCATAGCCCTGCCAGCATATGATCATCTTCCACGGCTGCTTAAATCTCTGGAATAAGTAAATAAATAACAAATACAGAAGCCAAATTGCTATATTCCTGTAACCAATAGCCACCATCAGAATGATACAGCAATATTATTTTGCATTTTAATTTGTTTCCAAGTAAAATATGAACATAAATACATGTAAACACCATATGCAAAAACCATACATCCCTGTTATTATGGGAATGCATCTTCAGTTAAGGGAATAGAGTTAAGGGAATGGAATTAAGTGAATCTTCAGTCTCAAAGAACCCCCTAATTTTAGAAAATCCAGCACTTTGAGAATATACGTTTCTGTCTCTTGAAAGTTAGGGGGGTCTATGCCAGAGCCATATTTTCATTTCTCTCTATTCTTCTATGAAGATTTGCTACTCACCACTTTCAGAGTCAGGCTTTGAACATTTTTCATCTGACACTATATGACATGTCTTATAGCCTCACACCCTCATAGTGTGGGTCTCCTGCACTGCAAGTCATGTTGGTCTAATACGTCTAAGCTGCCAGCAGTGAGTTAAATTTTGACATGCTAACTATATATTTCTGTCACTCAGATATTTATAACGGATTTATAAATTTATCTCACCTTGATTTATCTCATCTAATTAAGCATTCTGAAAAATCTGAACATCTTCAAAAAAAATCTGAAAATCTTCATCCTAAAGCAAGTTAATTGTGTTCCAGGAAGGCTTGTCTTTTCTAGCAATTTTCTAGTCATTTATGCTAGGCTGGATTCCAGCCAACCGGCCCAGGGTGTGACCACTTGTGAGAAGTTCTACCACACAGCCATGACCCAACTAATGCTGAGCTGTAGCTGTCAGCACTAGTTTGTAATCAAGACAATATGTCGACTCTGAAGCAGTGCAGCTTGAGATGGCACAAACAGAGTGCAGGAGTTAGTTACGCTGCTGAATTGGTAAGAAGTTATAAATTCAGTGCCAGAAGAAATATTGTCATGAAAAGCTATAAAATTCTGAGAAAAAAAAAAAAAAGAGTACCAGAACAAAGCAACTCAGAAACCCATTCCACAGAGAAGTAGAGGACAGTGTTTTCCTGTGATCAAAAACTGCCTCACCAACAGAAACTCATCAAATATCTGCATCATACTGGAGAAATTAGTAATGCTTAACTTAGTAGTATGTTTATTTTAACCACTGATAGCCATATGAACAATAAGTAGCAGTAATATAATCAGAAATCGTACACACAGTCCTGATTATAAGTCTTCACATGGAATAAACATTGTCCAAATAAAAACATGCAAAACAGACTGAAGAAAGTGATTCAGATCACTAATAATAGGCATGTAGTGTTACTTAATGTGTCTAATCAGTGTTTAAATTATGCGATAAAGCAACAAATATACTTCATTCCGGTAGATAAAATGCAGGACCTTGTGGAGCACCAGCCAGGTGTGGTAACTTAATGCACATACATCACTAAGTGCTCATCTAGTGTTCTCACTCACATCCTTATTACTAGACTAAATGAATTCTACACTTACACACTCAACCTGGGTACCAAATAATAAACTGAACTTCTCAAAAAATGAGAAAATAACTCGTTTTCCTGGAAGCAGTTTCAAATACCTGATGCTCTTTCATTTGTCAAAGTAATTACCTTCATAGAAGCTGATAAAGAGATTGTCAGTCACAGGAATCATATGCACATCTTATCACTACTGAAGTCTAACTTGATAGCAAAAGGAAGCTCTCATCATGAACCTGGATCTTGTGTTACCAGTAGTAAAACACAAAAGACTGAAAAAGGAGCTATTTCCCAAAGACCTTAAAATCTAAACAAAAATTCCTCCTGTTGGATCAGCAGTCTTTTCTTTTTACCATTTTTTTTTGTAAAAAAAGAGAAGGGCATTCATAGAGAGAGAGCATTCATAGAGCTATGATTCATCCGGGAGACAAAAAGAAGATGGGAGAAGTTAAAGAATACAAGGAGAAGAGGGACAGGAAACCAAAGCTTAGGAAGAGGTAGATAGAAAGAAGGTGAATGAAACTAAAAGAGGAAAGGAAAGAGAAGTATAGATACTTATGCTCCCCACAGGAGAAATAGAAGAAACCACTTTATAATGGAACAGTTCCCAAGGAAAAGGGAACAGGAGATCTTCCGTGAGAATGCTGGGAAAGAAAAATGTATATTCTTCCTCTCTTTGAAATGCTGTGATGATGAAGAGGTCTCTGCCATAATTTATCATAATAGATGAGTAGATATACAACCCGATCAGTAACACAGAGATCCTACATAAAGTCATTGCAGAATTTACTTAAAAGGATGTACTTCATAGTACAGTGTAATTACACTCTACTGTCACTGTAATTTATATGAGAACTACCATTAATTTCAATTACATTGAAACTTAACATAGACTATCTACCAATTTAACGGCTATTTTTAATATTTACTTTTGAAATCCAGGTGTTTTTTTCTGATTCTACACTTAAAAGCACCAGTGCCTGCAACATTGACCAAAGTTTACTGTAACAATAATGAATTAGCTATGCATAATCACAGTGCTGAGTAATTGCTGCATTTTTGGAGACCAGATTACAGTATAAAGCTATATATCACACAAATGAGTGATACATAGGCAAATTACACTGCAATTGTCGTGTGCCAATAGGATATGGAACATGACTGCTAAGTAAGGGGTTGCCAAAAGAATGTGTATGTTATGGCAGACTCCCTGCTACCACTGTTTTAGACAGTATTAAAAGGCACTTCATTAGTCCCAAGCAACCGAGAAATAGATTTATTAAAGTTCAACTGGATGAAAAAGTAAGGGTATTTGGAAGAATAAAATTTATTCTATCACCTCTTAGGGAAAAGAGTCAAAGATGCCAAGAAAGTGATGTACCAATTATGAATCTCTTAAAAATTTCCTTGAGGATAATATGTGCTTTTGGAGGTGGTGAGCAGGAAGCCTGAGAACTGGTTGTCTTGTTATTGTCTTGTGTTGTGGTGTTATGGGAAAGAATCCAATGCTATGAAAGAAATGCCAGGAAGGCTATTTAATCATTTGTCTGAGTCATTGTGCCCCTTCCATTCCGTCCCCTTTTTCCCTGTCCTTTCTATTTTTTAATGCCTAGAAATCAAATTGATTTGGATATCAATATATTAATCTCTTCTAGAAGTTTTATTTGCTCTAAAGAATCTCTTTAGTGTCTAAATAGTTGCCAAAACTTCAGAAGTGTTCAAAAATTAAGAAATGCCCACAACCATATCACAAATCCTCACAATATCCAAATCTACATATTCTCCAGTTTTATAAGCAAAATTCAAATTCCAATATTTTTGGAGAAACTTTGGAGAAACTATTCAAACTCAAATCTTGCACCCATGTAGTCAGATAAGATGTAACATATAGCTCCACATTACTTCCATGCTACTAGTCCCATCTGGCTAAAGATTGAGAGCACTTAGAATTAGGAACCTACAGAAAGTAAATGAATGTGGTGGCCTCAGCCCTTCTCCCTGTTCAACAGTTATATTACAACAGTTATCCTTTCCCAACAAATGTATTTCTCACTGACTTGCCTGGAAAATTAAAGACTAAGTTGTTACTGTGTGACTTTCCTGACTAAATCAGAAGAAAACAGAGCTGAGTAGCTAAAAGGATATATGATAAGAGCTCTGCAACAGCATAAGAAGGAGGGAGCAACGAGGTCATCAAGTAGATCTGTGCTTTCTTGGGGCTTATAAATAGGTTGCAGAAACTATGTTAAAGTTTTTAACCATTCCATCTCTCCCTCATTCTCTTGTCCCTCTCTTTCAGCTTGAGAAAACACACAAAAAAAAGTCTCTTCCATTCAATCAATCCCTGATAGTTATGCCTTACTATTTGTGCATTATTAATGCCTGTGAGATGCAGACATGGATGAAGTCCACAAGTTCTTACCTAACAAAGCACACGTAGATCAAAAAAAGTGTTCCTACTCTGCTTTTTATTCTATACAATTTTGGCAAGCAATTTACTAGACAATAAGCTAAATCCAGCTTTTCTATGACTGCAGAGATTGGTTTTGCTTTGACTGAAAAACTGGAATTGTATGGCAAGTCCGTAGATCATTTCTGTAATATTGATTCAAGTGGGCAGTTAAGTCAGTCAAGGCAAGACACAAGAATGCTTTATGACCCTTTTTTAATAGATAGAAAAAGATAGCTGCAAATTTTCAAAATATTTCACTTGCCTTCTACTACATTTCCATTCCTGTTCTCCTTTCCAAAGCTGCCTTATGCTAGGGGTGGCACCCTGGAAAGTCTCATTCACAATTAGTTTGTTATGAAAGTCATCCTTTCCCATGAAAGCGAACAATGACTTTGAGGACAGGATGGTTACAGGAAGGAATATGTGACTGGTAGGGTCTGCATCCTAAATTACATCCTGCCAGCAGAGATCCAGACTTTTCAGAGACAAGGCAAAACTTCTGAGTTTCCATGCACAATATGCCATTTTCCTTTGACATTAAGTTTGAATTAACAAGCAGCACATTATATAAGAAAAAGATTGCTAATTTATTCTCCTGGAATTCTGGTTTATGTTGGAAGAACATACTCTCTTAACAAAGCTTTGTGAGCTGTGGGCAGCTATTGCAGCCATAGAATACTCTAGAATAAGATATGACCTTCCTCACTTTCTTAGCTTGCACTGAGGGCAACTGCCACTCTCGGATCACTTTATTTTCTGCATTTCAGTTGCAGCCTTTGACATTTGATTTAGATACTGAGATAACACCGTAACGAGAGCAATGGGACCTGCACCTCAGAGCAGCTTTCCCCCCTCCAGCTCCAACTTTCAACCCCCCACCATATGCACACAAACAAATAACATGGCTGCAACCTTTTAATAGCTTGGGATCAGGTTCACACTTTCATTCTGACCACTGCACTAGGATGATTTGTATTTATCTGAGCCATCAAAGCAGTCAAATTTGAAACCAATGTTTTTGATACAGCAGAAGTTAGGTGGAGCACTTCATGTCTTTTCTGGGCCTCCCTATAGACTGACCTTCAGTAGGATGGAGTCCAGTAAGAAATATAAATGTCAAAATTTTGCAAAGAAGACTTATGCCCACCAGATGCTACACACCCTCCACTAGAGGTATTAAAGACTGAGCCAGACTTAGAGTTCATAAAATAAAAAGTTCCTCAAAAGGATCAAAGCTTCTGTTTTTTGAGGGTATTACAAATATTTTAAAGCAAAGTTGAAAGGAGATATGGAAAAATACAGGCATCTTCGTCAATAATCTCATTATTACTTCTCTTTTTTTTTTTTTTGCATAGGATATCTAGTCATTTTCTTTAAGAAAAAGATCAAAAATCAACATGCCAGATTGAACAATAAGTTAAAATATTTTCACACACATTATCTTTCTTTTATCTGCAATCTAGGATTAATATTATTTCAAGTATTAAATAAATCATTAATGAAGTCTAAACTATCATAAGATTTTAAAAGTTTACTTCTGTTTCTTACCATTTATCTCTTGGTTCCTGACACTTTGGGATAGACTGTTTCACTTTTAAAATTTTCTCTCCAAACAAAATGGATGAAAATTTATGTTGTTTGAAGATTTTGTTCTGAATCTGGTTTCTAACATAATTCCATAACTCCAGGAGACAATCTGTTATATTAATAAAGAAAATATATAATTTAATTGCAGTACTGTTCATCTTTCCTTAATCAGAACATAACAGATGCTGAAAGAAAATCCAAACAACTGTAAACAAAAAAAAATTCACAGATAAAAGATTCTACTTTCATCAAAATCACACATATGTTCCCACAGTAAGGTTTTGTTTTGAAATTTTGTTTTTCATTTCAGCAAAAAAAAAATGCAATGGAAACCTTTAATTGAAATTACACTTTCTTCTGAAGTTACCACTTCTTCTGATATGTTTTTCCCCTATTACTTAAGCAGCTTCTCTGTTTGAAGATGCTTACTTTATTTCTCATTTGCAATTGTCTGACTTCAGCTTCCAGCTATTACACTTTGTAACGCCTTTGTCTTTGAGATTAAAGAACACTTCAGTAGTCGGTGTTTTCTCCCTGTGAAGTTACTTTTATCTATGCTATAATCAAGTCAACACTCAGTCTTCTTTTACTTTAAAGAAGTGTGAGGGATAAAAGACCTAACAGGCTATGAACTGTCCTGTGGATAGGGTACTAGAAGGGGAACAGGGAAATCTCTTGTTCATTATGGCACCCACCATTTGTCCTCAGGAAAACCAACTTACGTCTTTTTTTATTACAATTTGCTCTTGTCTATTTAAATTGAAAGATCTTCAGATGTTTCTATAGCATACCTGTGATTAGCAATCCTTGCTCAAAACTTCGTATTTAGTGAAATAAAATGCAGCTAAGAAATTACAACTGTGTCTGTCCATTGTAGCTCACAGAAGATTCAGGATCTGATTAAGATAAGAGTCAGGAGCTTCCAGTCTGTCCATTCCAAATTCCAACAAGATTTTTTGTTTATTTGCTTGTTTGTTTGTTTTTGTTAACAGACAGATTGCTAATGCAGAAAGAAGTTCTGTTCTATTGGAATATTAATTATTTCATTTCATTTTAATTAAGTATAGACAAGAGGTCCATACAGTTTACAAAAAAAAAAAAAAGTTATAATCTTAGAAAAAACATATACCTTATAATTTTTTTATACATATTTCTTCAGGAATGGAAGGCGGCAAGTGATGGAGGGAAATGTAAGAGGCATCATTTAATGACATCTGAACTCTGCTCCAAAGTGCTTGTTTCTGATGTAAGCTAAGTTAATCTATCTCAGAGTAAGGGTAAAGACCTAATCAACCCCATGACAAAGTGTAACATTTCTGAAGGCAAGAGTTTCCAGAGGCAGAAATAAAGTCAAAACAGAATGAGTCTGAGGATACTCCAAAAACCACTTAGCATGGTAGACTTTAATAGGTAACATATGGTAAGTAATATGTGATAGATGACTGTCTAATCTCTTTGGCCACACAGTTCTCCTGTACCAATCTACTACGGACGTCATTAATGTCAGCTTAACTGTTCAATAAAAAAAAAGTAAAAAGACCAAAGCAATAGAATAAGAACGCAATGTATTACTTTCATCAAGCTATTTATTATCTCCTAAGCTCTACTAACTTTACTAAAAAGAAATTTTTACTAGAACACATTTTAGTAAAAGTTTTAGTTCTTTTACAAAAGCATCCATAAGAGTGTACACAAAGAAAGACTGATGAGGCACAATATACAGATGAATTCATTTGCTATTTTCTAGGAAAAGTTGGAGGAAAAAAAGCTGAGATTTTGAACATCAATTCAGTGACAGAAGCCACCAAAGTTCTTCATACTATATCACTTTAGATATGAGAGAAATTATGTTTAGCATAATCCATAATGGTCGAGTGTACCTTTTTAAAGCTGTGGTCATTTATGAAAATTGTGGAATCAGAATAAAATCAACATTTAGAGACTTATATGAATGTACTAAGCTATACACTTTCAGGAGTTACAATCAATTACTTTTCACCTGTCCCAAGGCAAAATAGGATGAAGGGTTGTTTTCTGTCCCAGTTCACTATGGGGCCTCTTCAAAAGTAATTAAGATGAACATTAAGCCTCTCTCCAGGGAAGGGGCAAGCTAAAGAGCTGTGGAAGGCAGAAGCATGCTGATCAGGATTCTATTAGAAAGTTCACTTTCAGTAGCTGTAACTCAGTTTACTTCATACTTTTGTATAGTAAATTCCACTCTGCCCTGTATAAATATAGAGAAAGATAAGGAAAAAGGATCTGAGATGAAGGCTGTAACAGATTCATTAAAGTGACATAGATCCTATTTTAAAATAAGTGCTAAGGTCATCATGGGTAACCATAAGGCTAGTAAATTATTTACTTTGTCCGTCAGACTCCTCTGGGCAGAGGCCCAAAGTAAACTAGGTGGGATGAGAAATTTCAGCACTAAGCCCATCTTGAGCTTGAACTCCTCCATAAGTATCACATTTGAACTGAATCCTTAATGTAGATCGAAGTCTGAGAAGTCTGACTGCAAAGCGGATAAGATGGCCCATGTTAGTACCTCCCTTGTTTCATCCTTTGCAAGTTCTGGTGACATATGCTCCACATCCCTGAAAGTCTGTGTTAAATATAGCAGTCTAACCCTAATTTTTATGCTTGCTGTACCAGTTCTAATAACTGCTCTTTAGTTCTCATGGCTTGAATCCTAACTTTAAGTATGCCCCAAATCTAGACATTCAGACAGAAGCAGTTCTGATCCCAGCACAGTCGTTTCTTGTCCCTGCTTGTACAAGCCTCTACCCTCTCTAGCCATAACCCCTTGACCAGTTCCACAGTCACCAATCAAATCAGGCTGCACATCATGCTGACTGATCCTTCTCTTTTCCTAGTCCTAACTTTTTTCAGCCACCTCTTGCACCGTCTATAGTGCAGAAATATATACCCACAATGTTTATGTATATTTGTATATTCATTTGTATACATACTTTATATATATATATACATCTGTATACACAGCAATATACAAAGAAAAATGTAGAAATGTTGTGGGCATATAGGTATATGTATATGTTTATATGTGCATGCAAGCATTTATCTCCCTCTGGAAAGTCTCTGCTGGTCACAACGCTAAAATTGTTGACAGACCCTTCTGATATCAAACTCAACCACCATCTATGGACTTCTGCATGTACTAACCCTAATTTCAACCTCTCCGTAATTACATTGAACAGATGGTGAGACAGTTCAAGGGCCTTATCAAACCCTATCCCTTAGGCAAAGTCCCAGTCCCAATTTCAGCCAAACTTCTTTAGGCCAATAGTAACCACCACTGTTACATAGTGATCTATAAATATGCAGTATCTGCCCAGGTCCATGTTAATATCTGTTCTACCTTTGAGTTGACCCCATTGACACCCCATTAGTCTCACCATGAAAATTAGACTCATCCTAGTTCTTACTGGTTTGGTAATATAGACAAATCTCTCCTTCTTACTAGAAAGCTGAAAAAAGATTAAAAACTGTGTGTGCAAAGGCTCCTGACAGGTTGATCTGAGTTTTATTTTTACTCTCAGCAAATCTGATGTGATTTTGAAAGTAACTAAAATGTTCATTATGTATCAAGGACATAGAAAGACTCTTCAGCTGGTGCCCTGAATGGCTTAAAATTGTACTGGCGCCTTCCTGTTTGCTTCAGTATCTTAAACTGGGCATTAATCACAAGTAAATTGCCCAGTCTAATCAAATTCCACCTGAATATATGTTACATAGAGTTGCAGAAGATATGCTATGTCTTGAAAAACAGAAATATTTCAAGGTCTAATCAGATCACTTTAAGTGGAAAAGCAGTGATCACTAACGCCAAATGAAATTAGATAGTGGAAAGTACAGAAGGGGTTATTAGATAAGGGCCCAGTGATCACCATTATAAATTATTGATCACTGCTTCCAAATTCCACTGTATGACTGACATCTCCTGCAGTGTCTCTAAGCATGGGTCAATTGTTATGTGACTAATATAATTTACCTTTATACTTTCAAAGTACATGCCAAGTTTTCTGCGAAAGAGTAAGTATGATAGATAAGGCCTGTTTCATCACTGTTTAATTCCAGTTTTGCCGACATATGAAATGCTATTGAAATCAATGGCAAATAAGTAGGTTTATTGGATACAGCTATAATGATCACTAATATAAGTGACAGATAACAATTTTAAATTCCAGTTTGGCTATTTCTAAGCTGCAGGATCAAGCCGAGCAGATGGCTGCAGAAGAGGGAGAAAGAGAATACAGTGTTTCAAACAGCAGCTGTAGGCAGAAACTGAGATACTGGTCTCATTAAGTGTCTAAATCACCCAAACCTTGTTGAACAGCCAGGAAAAAAAAAAAAAAAAAAAAAAAAAAGAATCTGGGTGTTTTATTATTTTACCTGTGCCCACATACATTTACTGTGATGTAAATAATAGATGGTCATGATAAAACTTTAACATGGCTTCCACTCCCATACATTAGCTAAAGGTAAGAGAGGAGAGTAAAAACTGTTTACATGTATGTTGGAGTGTAGAGGAGGGCAGAGAGAAAGAAAGAGGAAGCCCCACAAGTAAAATAACAACAGCGGTCAGAAAATAACCTAGCTAAAGGGCCACACAAAATATTCCTTGGAAGTCTTTCAGAGAAGACCAAGAAAGATGCAATTTACTTAGACCAGAGAAAACACAAAAGTACCAAGCTCCCAGGTACTTAGAAATTCAGACAGATATGTAAAAAGAAGCATAAAACCACAGAGCAACTCACAAAATATGGATGACTGGACTGATTTGCCCCTGAAGAAACACTGACAAACTATATCTTTCACTTACACTGCAATTTACACTTCATGCTGCCTAATCTTCTCATCTAGATGCACAGACTAGATTTTTGTTATTTTTGCTTTATTTTCCTGTGATTTGGAAGTTTGTCCTGTTGATCAACCTGCCATATTTCTGGGAAACACCAAAAGAACATCTATATTTCCTATGCAGTGACTTCGGTCTCTCTCTGGGGCATATGAGCTTGAGTGTTTTTATACAGAATCCAGGAAGTGGGTGGGGTGGGGCTGGAAAGGAATATTGGAAACAAAAAAGGGAGGAAAAGCCAGTCATTCTTCACAGCTTAGCTTCAGTCAAAACTAAGTTCAAACACCATGAACAGCACAAAGGATGTATTTTGGTTCGTCTATAAAAGCATACTGCTCAAAAGATTTTCAACTTCATTTTCTAATAAAAGAGCTTTCAACAGAACTGTGATATTTGGAGCTCACGCTCTACTGAACATCATGGAGTGAATGTCACACATATTATTTAGGTCAAAAGCATAATTTTCATTTGAGATCATTCAAGCTTTTTTTTTTTTTTTTGAATGAAGCAAAAAATGACGTTGAAGAAGTTATTGCACACCAACAGCACAAATTTTTCACAATATTTTTGCCAAACAAAGTTGATGGATCCATTGAAACCAAAGGCAACGGCTTGTGAATTTGCTATCAGTTCCCATTTGATAGGAAGGAAATCCACAGAACCACTGAAATTAATACTGCCATTTAAAGGATATGACCTGTTAACTAACCAGCATTTAAATAATCATTCCTGGGCTCAGTGAAAGATTTCTATGGCTTTAAACAGTAGTTTGATCGAATCCTTATTCATTAGCAGGTCAGATTTGTTAGATATGGTTTATTGATTCCCAAATCAACGAAAGATAGTTTTGAAAAGGCAGTAGGGATTATTTATTAAAAGCTCTAGTTTACACTCATGGAGCATGTAACCAAGATAGCTAAAGATGAATCCTCTAGTATATAAGCCATTCAGTTCTATAAAGAAAGGGCACCATTTTCATAAGTACATTACGCTTACTGCACCCAGCTGCGCTTCCTACACAAGAACAGAGTCCTGTTATGTAGCAGAATGTCAAAAGGGCTATACGAGAACGTATCAACAGATTTAGCCAAGAATGCTTTTAAAATTCTTTAAAAGCAAGTACAAAGGATTAAAACTGTAGAAATCTAGTTGATCACAGGAAAATAAACAATAAGGTCAAGAAAAAACATGCCATAAACATATACTTCAGAAGAGTTCATGGCCACATAGAAGTAGAAAGATTTATATTTATTATCCTTCTCTCAAAATTCTTTTTGCAATGTCACTTCTAGATCCAGGCAAAGAGCTTCACTCCATTTTTTAAATGAATTTCCCATTGCGTTCACTTCCCCAGCAATCCAATTTTTCAAGCACAAGTGGGGAAGTGAATTTCAAGAATACACAGAAATGAGACTTTCGGTTCACTCATGCAAATATGCACCCTGGCAGGGCTTGCATGTTCATTCAGTCCAGAAATAGAAATCATATCATGTAAGTTTCTGACCAGCTACAACTAAGCAACACAGCATAAACATTGACTGTTGAATATCAGCGACTCACAGAAAATGTTTTATGATTAATCTCGTCAGGCAGTAAATATTAAAAAATGGTAAATGGAGTCCACTCAAAGAAACAAGGAATTCTGACCTGATGGTCAGGGAACAGGGGAAAAGACACATTTATATAAATGATTGACTTCAAATTATTCTGTGAGGGAGACAATTGGTTTATATTTCAGAAAGGGTTATTCTAGGTGCAAAATTTATTAATTCCAGTGGAAAGGAAAGGAAAGGAAAGGAAAGGAAAGGAAAGGAAAGGAAAGGAAAGGAAAGGAAAGGAAAGGAAAGGAAAGG
>VZSV01000150.1:499950-527846 GCA_013398735.1 Nothocercus julius | reverse complement strand
GGAAGGCGAAAAAACAAGTGAGGTTTATCATTACTGAATGTTCATTCACTTATTAAACCATACATGTGTATGTTTTCTACTACTTAGCCAAAGCATAATAAACTATGGAGAAGAAACTGAGCATGAAACTTTGGACACCTGTAAATTCTAAATACTACATAGTCTCTAAGATACATTTTGCCTGTTCTTTTTTTTTTATTTGATCTTATTCTTAGGAATGATTTTTGCATGTATGAATAGTCTGCTGTATGGCAATATAATTATTCACTTCTTTCATATGTTTCTTTAAAAACTATGGTAAGAGGGACATTACAGTTCATCCTGACTTTAAAAAGACTGTAGCTGTATCGCCTTTCTGGAAGTCAGGCCATACAGACATATTATCAGCAGGTTATTTTCTGCTGCTTGACAGTAGCAGTCGCATTGTGGGTTTTTTTTTTTTTTTTTTATTCAGACATTGGGAATTGTTTGTTTCTGTTGGTAATGAGTCAGTGTTCCTAACTCATAAGTGCTTGAAATTTTCTTATTTCAGAAAAGTGACAGGATAACATGAAAGATGCTGTCACTTACTGTATTTTTCTGCAACCTCTGTGACATAGCTCAAGAAAACGGAACATTTATTTTTCCCTCGTCATTGGGAAGAGAGACTGTGGTTGATTCAAACAGTGTTAACTCTTTGCTACCTGAGAGCGGACGAGAAACAAACTGCCAAGAGCTTAAAAAAAGGGAAGACGAGTAAGTCAACCAGAAAGAATAAATCAGAGATCCACTGTCCCTTTGCCTTATCATAACAGGGAGAGAGGAAAACTCTCAGGAAGCTGATAAAGAGGAACAAACTTCTTGGGAAGGAAGGAATGCTGAGGCCAGTCCATACAGTCTTGCTCCATGGGAGCTGAGCAGGACAGTCCCCTGAACTAATTAAAATGGATATTCTTTTCAACAAATAATATTCAGGAAAAAAAAAAGAAAATAAAAATTAAAAAAAAGGAAAAATAAAAATTCTCTCTTTCACCACTAAGCTGAAGAGATCTGTTTTAGTTGCTCTATGAGCCCTAGCTACAGGATCACAAATCTTCAGCTTAGTTGCTTATTACCACAAGGGCTCCTTCAATGAATACAAAACCAGCTTAACAAGCTTCAAGTCAACAAAACCAAGACCACAATGGCTAATACCTACTGTCTGCTCTCAGGAGTGAGTGACACAATAGCAGTGATCTTTTGTGATTGACTGAGCATGAATGCTATTTTCCCCAGTGTGGCCTAATCTACCCTGTCAGATTCACAGGGGGTAAACTAACATCAGTGGGAACCCATCAGTTAAATCCCTGTGAACCATTCTTTAAATATCCCCCCACACGTCACCTTTTAGAAAGGCAATTGTGCTGCAAAAAACACTCTCCAAGGCTCCAGCATCTTGTTTCCTGAGGAGGAAGACAGTTTGAAAATATCATGACATGTAGGAATAAGGCAGCTGATCCCTGTTAAGAAAATCCTTTCTAAGTGCAATAACGTGTAGATAAGAATTTCTGATGATAGACAGGGCAGGCTCATAGCAAGAGATTCTACTTTGCCTGTGACATCTTAGTCACTGCTGACACTATTCACATCAAACTCTATACTCAGGGAAAACTTCCAGAGTCATCCACAAGATCTAGATCTGACCCACAGGCTGAGAAAGTATATATATGAGGATTTCAGAACCAGGACTATTCAATTAAACAGGCCTAGTGGACTTTCTACCACTGTACTTTCCCTCTTAGAATTTCTTCAGAAGGAAGTGTCAGCTTTCACAAGTAGATTAAGATTATTGTTGTCTGAGATATGCCAAAGCGTGGTACCTGACTTTACCTTCAAATTTTTATTCTCCTTTTTCACTAGAAACTCCCTGCATGACTGCATGTCATGTCTACTGCTCAAATAAGTTGCAGCAATCACCATTCCTTGCCTCTGACATTCTCCTACACTGTGTGGTGTGAACTCTTCAACAGAGTGGTTAAGCAATCTTAATCCATATTTCATTTCTTTTCTTTCCTGATAACATGTGTGGCTGACTACCTGCTTACAGAAATGTATTGTAGTTTCTGCGCACTCTTGTATGCCCTACCTTCCAAAGGGAATCTGGACACTGCAAACCCAAACTTCAATATCTTCTGCCTTCTTTATTTATTACTTCTGCAGACTTTTTTTTCTGGTTTCAGTATTAGATTCTTGCAACTTTTTTGCCATGAAGAAAATTTTAAGTTCAAGAAGTTAGTGTTTCGTGTTTTTTTTTCTCTTTTCTATAGCTTTTTTTATACCCATGGTGACAATTCATTACTTCTTGCATTTTCCCATATTAAATTTGTATTTAAGGATCCTTAGTAGTCCAGCTGAAAAGGGACACACAAAAATAAATACTCCTTTTCCTATTACAACTGTTCTTCCCACACGCTTTTTCTCTTTCTATAAATCAGGGAAAATGGTATTTTAAAAAGCTTCCAAATATTCAAGATGAATTTAAAATGAATGAAGTAAATGAAGATTAGGCAATTTTGTCTATTTTCTCCATCTATTTCTGGCATTTTCTTAACAGTGTTCCCTGAAATTTCCATCAACTTGTCCCTTTCCAAGAACTACACACGTCTTTTCTTCGTAAACATCCTGTGAAAACAGACTTTAATTAGTAGACAACATTCCCTAAGGATAGATTTTATCAAGGGCCCTCCCAGTGCCTCTTCAGCTTTAAGTGAAGCTGAGTAATATTGGTGGAATGAAAACCAGGAAAGGAAATTTCTTGAAGTGTCTCTAATCTCATTATATACCACAGAGTATGTGCATTAGTTCCAAACTGAGTGGCATGGAGATAATCCCCTCTTTTTTGGCACTTAGTCACTGGTATGAGGTTCACCTAACTGATCACTTAACTGTGGACAGCTTAGATACAAAATGGGTGAAAAAAAAAATTACCCTGAATACGAAACATATCATGCTGATGTAGGATGCACACATTTCCATTGGCATGAAGAGAAATCACATGAAAAATATAGGAGTTGAGAGCTCTGTAGGGCATCATTCACTATTCTGGAACTTCACCATGCAAAGTTTACTCACGTTGTGACCAAGTGTTTCTTAATATGCTATTTAGAGTTTTGCTTCATCTATTTTATCAGTCAGTACTGTTTTGCACTTTGTCTTTCACATACTATCTCCCCATTACACAGATCCTGTTCAGGCTGAGAGAGAAAACATCATATGTGTGAGTAAAGTTTTCAGTGAAAAGTAGCTTGCATGGTGCGCTGGTTTCTAGCATCAAGGAATCCAGGAAAGCATGTTGACATGTAACAGCTGTTTCCCTCTCTGCAACAGAGAAGACTTGATGACTGAGAACTCTCCATCACTTTTACCTGCTGCCTTGATACCTTTTGAGGAATAGGGATGAACAGCAGGGATGATGAGGCAAAGTGCTCTCCACTTCAGCTGTTGAACTTTCCACTTGCCAGCACCTCAGAACATTTACCCTATTTATTCTCCTTCTGTAGCAAACCAGCTTTTCAGTGGGGAAACACCACCTCAAGGTATAGATAGCCCACTTTCTTTGTACATCCAAGAAAGTGTAATTATTTCATTCATATTCCAGGCTGAGAACTATTATTTCTTTTATTACCCCTAATACTTTCTGAGATCATAAATAAGACTTTTTTTTTTTTTCCTGTGCAAACAACCTCTGCCTTCGAGGGTAGCATAGAATTTCTTACATAAACAGCTCCGTATATGCTAAAGAACATTTCTGTATAGCAGTAGGGTTATAAAACTCAGAATCCTCCAGCTGCTTTTTCCACCTTAAAAAAAGAAAAAAAATCTTCTCTGTGTGTTATGGACAGAGAAGGTTAAGTTATGGTAAAAGAAGTGATGGATAAAAAGTAAAGTCTAAAAGAGTAAGCAATCCATTTTGGCACTCGCAAATGCAGGTTGCTTTCAGGTGCAGCAGGGCACAATATTATTAACTGGTGTTAAGTGTGGAAAAAAAATGATCATGCTTTACAGGAACTTTTGCTAAGCTCTGCTCCTGCTTTCCTTTGTCACACTAGCAGGCAAGGTCTTTCAGTGTGGCTTAACCCTTGACTGAAACAGAGGGAACAGCACTAGCCCCAGTGTTGGCTCTAACAGAGAGGAGGTCCAGCACTGGGAATACTCTGAGGACTCTTGAGTATCTAAGTTACACTTACCTGTTTTGGGGCCCTATTAAAACAGTGTTCCTGTCACACATATGTGTTCTTATCACACATATTCTCACCCTGATTTATACCATGGAAAAGTGGCACAGTGATTTTTCCAGGGATTTTCCCCTTATCTGTGGTAACTTACTTTCTCTGTAAACTCCTTTTTTTTTCCTACTGGAGCAACATGAAAGAGTTTCAGAAGAGAGGGGTACAAGGATCCCCCATATCCTTCATTTGGGAAGCCTTTAAAGCAGCAGTTTGCATTGGAAGACTCTTTAAAAGTGCCCATACACTGAGATTGTTAATACCCATTCACAGTGTTTCTTTAAAGCAAGAGAGAGCATATTTTCCTTGCTACTACACATGACTGAACAGTATGGCAAGTTAAATGGCAGATTTTCCAACACTATACTTTTCGCTGTACCAATTTTCAGCTGAAAAATCAAGTACTAGTGAGGGAGCAGACACTCCCACTGAAAAGATGCAATAGCAAAGTATGTCAGGAGGCAGAAAAGAAGGTGGGGGTGGGGGCTGTTTATGAGACATATGTGAACCAAATGCCCAGACAAGCCTACCCACCACCTCCCACACTACCCCCTCCCACTCCCCAGGAAAAAAAAAAAAAAAAAAAAGAAAAAAGAAAGTTTCGTTTTCTTATAGAGACTGAAGCATGAAGATAAGCAGAAAAAAAATTGTCATCAGACTTTTATCAGGACAGATTGACACTATACCATAAAAAAGGGGAATAAAATAAAATAGCATAAAATAGCATAAAATAGCATAAAATAGCATAAAATAAAATAAAATAAAATAAAATAAAATAAAATAAAATAAAATAAAATAAAATAAAATAAAATAAAATGAAAAAATAGGAATAACTGGCCCATAATATGCCAGTTGGGATGTCTGATTACATTACCTCACACTTAGTCTGCTGTGTACTTCTAAAGTTTCTTAATATTATCTTACCATGAAAATGAAAATGCTGATAAATTATTTTTCTTTTAAGCATTTAAAAAATAACATTGTAAAGGTCTAAAAGAAAGCTCACTCCAGATATAAACCCTGTGTAGATTCACTAGTTTGATGTTTTATTGCAAATATCCCTTTGAAAGGAATAGACCTTCTGTAACCGGATCAGGAACCCTCCCACTCTGTCAGCTTAGCATTTATTTCTATTTAGGGGTGTGTGAGGAGTACAGGGGGAGTCTGCATGGAGGGATGCCCTGGAGACATGATACTGCTTAGCAATGAGGTGTTAAAAGTCATTTTGTGGACAGAAGATGAATCAGACAGAAACATTGTCAAGCAACAGCAGGAGGGTAAGAAAAGTCCCTGCATTGCATGCATTTAGCCCTAAAAAGACAGCTGGACACAGCACAAAAGAAGAGCTTGTGAGTCCTGAACATGCCTGCTTTTTAAATTGCATGAGTTGTTCTAATAAAAGAGAGCCCCTCTTCCCACAGACTTGGCTGGTTAACTGGAGAGGTCTGCTTTAGCTGAAGCAGCAAAAGAGGAAGAAGGCAAAATCAAGAAAAGCAAAATGAAACCAAACCTCAGCAACCAGAGTGCAAAGGCTTTTTTTACTTTAGGGTATTTTCTATTTTAGTTTTGGTTTTAACGCTGCAGATAACTTTATGGTTCATATTAAGAAATAGGAAACAAGTTTCATTGTCAACAAACAGCCACCTCCAACCAGGATGTGACAACATCTTGACGTTAAGCTGTCTCATGGCCCAAAATAAAAAGTTTAGCAGAAGGAAGCAATTTTCTTGTACTCTTATCATTATGGAGTTTTTTTTTTTTTTTTTTTTTTTTCAATGTATTGACAACAAAGACCATTTAGACTTTATCCTTTTGGTCTGGAATTTGGGTGATGCTTAAATGGTTATTTTTGCTTGCTCTTGAAATATTATCTTTGGTGTTTATAGACCTGATTTTCAAAAGACTTGAGCTTATTTTAAAAAAATCTGTTCACCACATTTTACTTGGAGGCAGAAAAAGATTGATTGTGTGACTGAAAACATTTTTTTTTCTTTTTTATTGATACCAAACATTTATCCTCACCAGGCAATGTACCTAGAACCTTTTGTATCAAACTACTGGCCCATTTATCTTTTGAACTAATGAATGAGTTGTTTTTTAAACTTCATGTAGAACAGTCTCTGGGGCGGTGGTGGTGACGGGGGGCAGGCACCAGTCTTACATATGTCTTGCTTATATGTATTGATCCCTATATGGCATTTATGTCAGCCAAATGTTCCTCGAAATATAATACATGCCCCTTGGACAACCAAGTTAGGAACTATCATCACAGACAAGTGGGTGACAGTCAAATACCTGTTTGAAAATCTCCCTGCATACTCAAATCCTAATAGTGGCTGCACTTGTCTTAATGATAGACAAGTGATATAGAGTGATCCTTAGCCACTCCACCTTTCTTTTCTTTTTTTCATCTTTCAGGTACAGCTATGAGTCTATGAGCCTCAATAAAGCTCTACGACATGTTCTCATTTCTCCACAAAACCTACTGTCTCACTGCTTCACCAAAACAAATCTTTCTCATCTCTGATTTGCTGCCCGGTATAGCATAGGAAGAATAGACCAAATTGCTTTAATACCAACAGCCAACCTTCCCACCCCAGCAGCCAGCTATTCTCAGGTGCTGGTGAGGTCACTGGGCTGCATTAGCAGGAAATATCTATCTTGTGAGAGGACTGCTGAACTGTCTTCATCGACCTTGGAGTGGGCCTGGAGGCGGTAGCGATATTTAGAAACAGAGAGAACAATAGTATCTGGAGACTATAGCATCATGTTGCAGTAATAGTCTGTCTTCCAAGCAATCAGCTTCCAGATGAAGGAAATATTAGAACTGAGAGCTGAGAGATAGACACTGAAACAGCGAATAAATATGCTATACTTGTATGTTCCCAAGTATGTGAGAGGGAACCAGCTTTCCAAGAGTATGAAATAACATTCATCCCTACCCTGCAATAATTCCAGAGAGTTCAAAGTTCAATGATACAAAACCTTTGTGATTAAAATCAGGTCAAAGATTGCTGAGCTGGGAGATCTTTGGTTGCATAGAGAAGCTATCTCTTATTGATTACTGAGATATGCTAAAATATGATTCAGTGTAAAATAAGTGGGACAAAGACCTTATAGATATTGCTCTAAATGGCAAAAATATATATGTTGTTCATTGGGTAAACAAAGAGCACATTTACAGGGTAACATCTTTATTAAAATGGATGTCACAGAGTGGACTTGTGCTGGGATGCCTGCTGGGTATTATAGAAATGAGTAGAGAAGAGCAGTATTGATTATAGAACAAGTGTATCTTCTCAAAGCATAGATCGACATGGCCTATAACTAGAGAAGTAGATTAACAACTACAGCCCTGACTACCACTGAATCAGGAGACAATACAGGCGGGCCTACCAGAACACTAAAATTTGCTCTCTTTCTGTAAGAAAATACGCCATCTCCAGCTTCACAAAAGCAAGTCCTGTTCATCATATTTCTGCATATGATCAAAAGGGTTTCCAGTCACAGAGAAATGATTAAATAATAATGAAATGTTCTCACACTGCTATGCCACTACTTTGCTGTGCCATAGTAAGGAAAAAATCCTGTAAAGGAAGTCTGTAAAGGCCTAATTTCAGTTTGTGTCACTCCAGGATACCTGGGGTTGTCTTTCTGATATAAATGCCAATAAGTGGCATTTCTTCTTGAGAAAGGTATGCTTCTTAGGAGCTACTTTTATTGAAAAAATATGAAGAATGACACACACATTTATGGGAATACGATACAGCCCCCTCCCCATCATAATTCATCAAGGTCAACTACCTTTCTTGACATAAAATATGCACATTATCATCACTTTTGAATCTCGAAATGCATGCTAACCCATGGGAAAACAGTAAATCATTTCTTAAAGCAATACTATAGAATATTGCTTGTGTGATGCAAAACTTTTTAATAGAATTATAACCTAATCCATCAGTATTTCAACACAGTGTTTGTGTTACTCCATAATCCAGCAATGTGACATTCTGTGTCATGTATTAAATATTTACCTGTGATTTATTTGGCTCTCAATCTGTCATAAAGCACCTTTTGGGCCCACTTATCCTCTGATGTAAAACAATGCTATTTGCCAGGGGAAAGCATTCCATGTTCCCTGTAGATCCTTAACAAAAAATCCTCATTTAAAACCAAAAAAATCAAACCAAAAATATTTTTTGACCATTTTATTCCTCAAGGGACTGCTATCATAGAGAGCATTATATAGTAAAGAAAACAATCTTCTCCTACCGACTTACACTTAAAATCTCAACTACATTTCTCAAAGATCTTTACATTATGCAAATGATTGACTGTACCATTAACTCAACATACAAATCACTAACTGCCCCAGACCATCTCAGTATCATGAAACAATTTTCCCAAACCATCCCAAAGCTGTCAAGAACTATCTGACTCAAAAAGAATATCTGAAAAGCATTCAACAAATGATGGAGAAAGCTCTATTAGTTAAGACAAACCTTTCCCTAAGAACTTTTTTTTTCTTTTTCCCCTCAACTCTCAGGCATGGTAGATATGCTTCGACTTCATCTGCGTGCATAAGGGAAGCAAAGCCAGCAACCTGCACATGAGGTTGCTTCTGAAAGGCAGTGTGCTGGTTCTATGGATACAGTGGTTCACCACAACCTGTTGCCCACAGCATCTGACCCTCTGTGAAGAAACAACTCTGCTCTTAAAAGTGTCTTACTGTCCACTGACCTTGCAGAGCAAGCTCAAAACATTGATCCTCAGTTACCGTTCTTTTCCATTGCAGTGAATCTGTGTCATGCCTTTGTCTCAAGGTTGTATGAAAGTCAAGCTTATGACTTTCAGCAATTATAAGGAGAATCTAGAACGCAATATTCATGACCTAGCATCTATAGCTTCAGTGTTTTACCTCAGGTTTTCTGACTCCTTCATGTGTTCATCCATCAAGATTCACTCCAACTGCTGCCAGATTCCTGCCAGCATGAAGATGCAGAGGGCTGGTGGGCATCAATCCATGGATGACTACCCTGTGTGTTTCCAGCATCCTTGTTTTGGCTTGTCATGAAGGAGAAGGCAGTCCTGACTCACATTTCCTAAGAGATGTCTAGAATTACACATATGCTTCCTTTGGTTACTGTCTTCAGAGACAAGTGTCAGTCTACTTATCCTTGGATACAGCAAATAATCTTTTAACACAAGCCTCACTGTAACACACAAACTAAGAAAGAAATGGTAGAAATATAATAGAACTTCAATAATCATTTGCATTTTTATTTGAAATTTCAGGAATTTTTTTTTGTTTGTTTGCTTGGTGTGGCTGGCTTTTTTTCTGTGAATATCAGAGAGGAGATTTTTTTTAATATGAATATGGAATCAGCTTAGTATACTTAAATACACACTGGTGAATTACTAGCAGAATTGATTGTCTGGTCAAAACAGGCACTCAGAAAACCATAACAATAATTTTGAAGCTGGAAGTTCAGTGAGCCTTCAAAAGAGCTGGCGATCTAAAGCTGTGGTGGACTGTCTTTTACAAACTTCCGCATCCAGGTCTTGCTCTTCCTTTGGGTCATAATGTAAGAGCAAGCAGCAAACTTAGAAAAAGCGGCCAGAGTAATTCTTCTTTCTTACAAGGACTACAGCCAGAGACTTTTTTCATCTCTTGGCCTCAGGAATGAGAATAACTCTATCAATAAATCATAAGAATAAAAGAGCATCCTGTTAAGTGAGAGGTCCTTCTAGCCCACTGTCCTGTGTTTCTTAATGGCCAGGCAACACAACATTTTCTTGAAACTTCCCATTCCTGCCCTACATCCTTACAACCTCATGCAGGTTATCTCCTTCCCCACCTAAAGTTTCATACCTTTGATTGCCTTACTCTGCTACATTTGTTCTCTTTGCTTAGCATATCTTTCTCAAGATAATGGAACCATAACTGTACAACAAATGTGAAATGGATTTTAATATAATGTCTTTAGTTACACCTTTCATTCTTTTCTTATTCATTTTTAACCTTTTATTTCACTGCTACGGTTAATGAGCTGAAGTTTCCAATAGGCAAATACTGAAAAGTTTTTCTGGGTGACAAAGGCTAGTTTGATGCTACGTGCATCGTGTTATACCTAATTTCATTTCATTTTATTTCTTTATTTTTATTTGATTTGTTTGTTGGTTTGTTCATTTCATTTGTTTCATTTGTGTGAGTGCTTTCAACATTTTTTTTTGCAGAATCATTCAGTAACTTAAAAAAAGCCCATTTCAATGTATGATTGGCATTTGTAGATCTTTTATGAACCTGTGCATAGTGCCTCACCCAGATCCCTGGGACACACACCCATTCCATGATGAGAAAACTGATTTTTATTTTCTGTATATGTTTTGTTTCCAGTCCCTAAACCAGATCCAGAAATTTTCTATGACCCTGGCTTTTATATCATGTCAGCTTAGTTTCTTTAAGAGTCTTTAGGAGAGGACTTCATCGTTGGGAAATAAATTTTATCAGCTGGATAGCTTTTATTCTCATGCTTGGTGACTCCTGGACTATCAGCTAGGAAAATCTTTGGTTCTCATGGCAGTTAATTTCTTCAGAGAACTCTACTAGCTTGGTCAATAATGGCTTCTCTTCACGCTAACCATGTTGACCCTTTCCTGTTATACTATATTTATTCATTTGTTTAATCATTGTGTTCCTCAGTATAGATTTTACCCACCTGTTTAGTATGAACGTCAGGCTCAAGATGATTTTAATCAACAGATGGCTTAGTGCATTGACAGTTCACTCATTTTATTCCTAAATTGTTTAAGAACAGTCAGGTAAATACCATTAGTTCCTGACGAAACGTTAGAGCTTATTTTCCGTGATGTGTTCTATAATGCTTTCTGCTGACTCTTCATTTTGAGACAGATCACCCAATGCTTCCCTGATAATGAAGATTACAGCAAGAAAACTTTCCTAGCTTCATCCATGGTGAATACAGAGACTTTAAAAAATATATATATATAGTTTTTATGCTATGGCATTATCTTCTCTGCGTGTTCCTTTATTCTAGTAGATGAGTCCCTACAGATTCTCTGTCATGTTTTCTGCTACTGATGTGTTTGAAGAAAAACTTATTGTTAGTTGGTATGCATTTTCCGAGTGTTTTCTAAAAAATTTATTTTGAATTACTTTTTTTTGTTTGTTTTAATTTGAGCACAACTTTAGCACTCTGAAGGACATCCTCTTACTATGGTAGCCTGCCACCCCCTGCTCTGTAGACATTTCAGCTGTTTTTTGATCTGGATAAATTCTTTTAACAAGCAGTATGACTTCTGTGAGCAACCAGTATACTATCTTCAAAATCTTACCATCACCTGCAAATGCTTTGTCCTTGTAACTGTTTCTTTTAATTTGCTTTCAATAAGATTCCTTACTTTTAACTTCCTTTTTATTTTTTTTTTTTTTTTTCCTTTATATAGCTAAGCACTACAGAAATGGATTTCTTGGCTACATGTGAGCTGAATCAAGGGACATACCATGTTATGTCATGTCTCCGACATATCTGACATAGCACTTCAACCTATATTTTTTCATGTCCTATCAGAGTTTTTGATCAGTGGTAAAGGAATTCCCTACACACAACCCATAGGAATTATAAAAACCTCTCTTACTAAAAGTGGGAATCAACATAGTAGTCATAGAAATCATGATCGGTTTTGGACAAATTCTGACACAAAATAGTCTACATCAACAATCAGTCTCCTCTACATATGATCTCGTTTGCATAGTTATTAGGAGAAAAGAAGGAAGCATTAAGGTCCATTGGCAATATGCCTGAGAAATGGGATCTGGGAAACAGCAGTTTCCTGAAGAGAGGAGACAGGGGTTGCAAGGATTCTGCGACTATCTGAAATGTGAAAATGAGAAGAGTTGACATAGGGACGATACATAAGAAAGCACTAGAAAAGAAACTCTGTTAATTAAATTACCCAAAAACCTTTCTGGTAAGAGAACTAGGATTCTGATCAGCATGGGGCAAGGGACACAACACAGAGGTAAACCTGGGAAGTGGGTACATATGTCAATGGGAAGAGCCTGGGGCTTAGAAGACCAAGGAAGAAAAGCAGAAGTAATACAGACTCTGCACTGGGAGAGCAGGATAGCTCCAGGATCTGCCCATGTGGAAAAGGCATGAGTGTTTCATACACACAGATAGTCTGACATATGTTTTTTATATATAACATATGGTATATGTGTGGACTGTAATTAAAGGGAACCACTCTTAGGAGTCAATATATGATCTCACATAAGTTCAATATGTAAAACATACGGTATTTAGGTATATATATAACACTTGCATATAACTTACACACATTTTTGTGATGCATTGTTGGCAGGCATAATAGGAGGCATTTAGATGACTGTGGATGCAAGGGGAGAGGAATTATGGATCAGGAAAAGACAGTAACCTGAAGGAATATACAGCACAGGAGATGATGAAAAAGGCAGAAAGAAAAATTGTGGAAGAATCTGGAGACAGTAAAAGAACAGAGTGTGAGGAGGAGGGAAAGGGGTACTCCTGTTTCCTAGTTGGAGGAGAAAAGGCCTATATTGAGAAAAATACAGAATACAGAAAAAGTTGCTATGAGAGATAGACAAGAGGAAGTATATATAGGAAAACATGGGCATAAGAGAATAATAAAATTAAAACCAGTACAAGAAGAAAAAAAAAAAAAAAAAGGAAAAATAAAGTGGAAAAGAAAGGGAAAGAAATGTTAAAAACTAGAAACTAAAATAAAATGTATGCATTCCAAAAATGCGTACAGTATGAGAGAAGCAGGGACAAAAGGAAACAAGAAGCCCTTGATTATGTTATTGATAGCAATTAAGTACATTAATATGACTTAAAAAGTAAGGCATCACTTTCTGTATATTAACAAAGTAATATTAGACATTTTTTCTCAGCCTTTGTCACGCCATGGCTCCTCCGGATGCTGAGATTATGCATCATTAGAATCCATTTGGATGAAAGGCACTATGTAAATTTAAACTTATTAGCATAGTAATTGTGATATTTTCACAAATGCATCATGATTCACTCTAATTTATTTGTTATTTGAAATAATTTGCCAACTAATTTCTGTAATTCTTGGTCTGCAGCTCATTCATAGTTTATTTTGAAGAACCGAAATTCATAGTCCAAGATATTCTGGTGGAAGAAATAATCACATGGTGACTTTGTTTGCTAGTTGGAGGATTCTTACTATTACAATGTGTTTTTCATGCATGTCTTCTTGGTTATCAATTTTAAATCTGTCTGTAGCTAGCAGGCTATATCTTTTCACATAAGACTGTGCTCTAGAAAATACTTGTGCAATAAAACTTGTTTTTAAGAGTGAATATTGATGGAAAGAGAACAACTCTATCTGTAAAACATCTATATCTAAAAAGTCAATGAAATTCATTTAAAATTTCAAATGAATGTTAACAGTATACTTCTAGTATTTGTCAGCTCTGGAAATAATCATGGAGTAGGTTACACCCAGAAACATGTGTATATATCATATTTAAGACAGATTTAAAATTCTCACTAATTTATGGGTGAAAAATTGAGTTGCTAACATTTCTAATGAGCTTGTTTTACAAAAGAACAACATTATTGTTCTTCTAAAGAGGATAAATTGATAGGCCCTGGAACATCAGCAACAAATGTAGTTAGATCTGTGATTGTGAATCTTTTTCTAAAATGTTGATTTGTTTTGATACGGTCAAGGTTTGATATAAGAAATGACTCATTAAAGATGAATTCTCCATACTTCCCCAAGCAATTTATTTATACGTACAGAAAAAGTTGTGTCATATATTGGGATGAAAACATTACTCATGATTTCATCTTGCTTAGTAATATGGTGCATTTAAATTTGTATTGAAGAACTATTTTTCCATCATACAGATCCTAATTTGAACCTATCATGTTGGCTAATATCTAGTTCACACGGCCACATCAGCTCGGGTTTCACCTAGAGGGAGATGAATCACAGCATGGATACAGTAAAATGAACCAGATGCAGACTCAAGGAGGATATTTAAATGATTTTCACCTGATGAATTATTGGTCAACTTTCTGGTCTCCATAGCTGTGTTTCTCATGATCATCTGCTTTATTATACTTAATCTATTTTTTTATTTTTATTTTTATTTTATTATACTATGCTCAAGACTGCTTTATTATACTTAATCAATTCTTTCTGTCAATGAATGCAATTTTGTTAGATGGGAAGATTTTTTAGAGGCATAGACACAGATTTTTTTGAGAATTTGAAGTTACATAAAAGCTATTTATAAAGGATAACAATTAGTTATTTAAGTAAAATGCCTGCACTATGTTTCATACATTCTGTGTCTCCCCCCCAAAAAACACAGGATAAAGTAGCAGGCATTCTCACAAGTAGAATCCTGTGCTTTTCAAAGATGGGATGCTATGAATAAGTTTGACTAAGTTTGTTCTGAGAATAAGAACTATGGTCCATATAAGAATTTTTCCACTTGTCCTTATGTATCAAGGGATTATATTCCACTGGAATGATAATCAATCAACGAAGTGAGCAAGCTCATGTAATATACATAGAGTAATGGAGGTTCAATAACAAAGCACTTCAAATAAGAAATGGTTAAAAACATGAGTGCACTCGTGTATTTTTTTCTAATTTAGTTTCAGAAATTCTTATTGAAAATGTATGTTGTGATCTTAAACAACAACTGATGAATTTGTCATGAGAGTAGAACAGGACGCTGAGGTACATGAAAAATAACTTTTTTTGTGCTATTTTTTCCATTTTTAACACTAATTACTACTTTGTAGTCTTCTAGGGTATAAATTAAGCTGTTTGACATAGTAAGAGGTTCTCAGTAAAGCATCAGGTCAATAAATTTCAGCTAGATTTCAAGAAAATCAAGCTGTGTTCTGAATAAACTTGATTCAAGTTATGGAAACCACTATAATTGCAAGCTTAAAATTATTCTAGGTACTAAAAAGCACAAAAATACTGTTAATTCAGTTTTCAGAAATCTTAAATAGAAGCAAAATCCTGGGTGAGAAACTAAACCAGAAGCAAATTTATTGATGTAAAGGCAATCTAGGCAATCTGTTAAATTTCACACAGTCCTATCAACATTTCTGAAATCAAAGAAGATATTCACAGGGAAGAGGAAGAGCACAGTTGTAGTTTACTACTATAAAAGCTCTTCTCATTGCATTTTCTTTCAAAGTTATCCCTTGCTGGAAGATTTAATTGGCTAAACATAAAAAGTGTTGAAGATCTTTTCTAGAACTCAGCATGATACTTAAGCATATATTTTTAGGCCTTTGCATCTGTTCCTAAGCCCTCACGCATTCATAGATGCAAAAAGAATTTTAAACCAGTGGAAAGCCTTGAGTGTCAGCTCATGTGACTAATTTGAGACATGTTGAAAATAGATAAAGAGTGGGCAGAGCTGAGAATCAAAATAGACTAAAAGGTGCAAAGAAAATATGTGGGCAACTTCCATTTCTGGTGGACGTTTAAAATACTAATTTTAAAGATTAGATTTTCAATATACTGGATTACTATTAAATTACAGATTAAACTAATCAGTTTCTATGCAGAAGAACTATCAAACACTAGGAAGGTACCATCTCATGAAAGATATATTGAAGCATAATATAGATTTATTATTCATGATTGTATTCATGATTACTCATGACTCATTGTATGTGATGTTCATTTGATGAAATGGCAAACTAAAATATTATAACACATTTATTAAAGACATAAATGACATTGTTTCCTAACTAGGAGAAAATGATATCACTGAGTATCTGATTGCACTGAAGAAAACAAGTATCTTTGCAATTTGCATCCTTCTCTATTCAAGTGAAGAGCAAATTTTTCTCTTTTTTTTCTTTTTTTTCTCCATCACCTGAAATACTTTTCTTTGCCACTAGGGCAAGGAAAACACTTTTGAAAGATCAATGCCACAACACATTCCTGTCCCTTTTCAGTCACAGTGTTCCTGAGACTCTCTGATCATATGTGTTTAGATATCATCTGGGATAACTTGTATTATAAGATTTGATAACAATTCAGCTTAGTATCATCTCAGCCACAAAGTAATAAGGAGTAGTCCAACAAATAGTTCAGTATTTCTGCAAGACATTCTAAATACAAAATTACAGGGTTGAGAGTATTAGCCACTTGAATGAGCTGATAGGCTGAGCATTGCTAAGCGCTCTCTAATAAGTGCTCTCTATTTCTTCTAGTTTGAAAGGCTGGGTTACAAAGCTGTAGGCTTTGTAGCTGGGAGAAAGCAATTCAGGTCTTTTTCACAAACGAAAACCCCTGTAAACTGAATATATTCTTTGGTGGGCATTTCATTTATTGAATTTGATTTTAGTTGCTTTGAACTTGAACTTTAGTTGTAAATTGCTTTCTTCTGCTATTTATTGGTGCGATTTGTATGCAAGCCTCCCACATACACCTAATACAATATACCTCATATTGTACTGTGATTTTCTATTCAGTTAGGCTGAATTTTCATTAAAGCTCATACTTTTTTAGGTTCCACTCAATTCCAGTATTCTTGAAAGTTCAGCTAACTATCCAGGGAAGCACAGTTCCACTTGGAGGGAGCAGGCCATCATCCTCTCGTGAGCTCACCACTGAATCTCCCACATTAGTCTGCAGTATTTCCAGGTGGGTTCTGGTCCAGAATTACAGAATCACAGAATGACTAAGGTTGAAAAGGACCTCTAGAGATCATCTAGTCCAACCCCCCTGCTCCAGCAGGGACACCCAGAGCACGTGGCACAGCATGGCATACAGGCGGGTTTGGAAGATCTCCAGAGAAGGAGACTCCACAACCTCTCTGCACAGCCTGTTCCACAGCTCTGTCATCCTCATAGTAAAGAAGCCCTTCCCTGCATGGAGATGGAACTTCCTGTGTTTCAGCTTGTACCCATTACCCCTTGTCCTTTCACTGGCCACCATGGAGAAGAGTTTGGTCCCATCTTCTCTACATTCACCCTTCAGGTACTGCCCATCTCTCCAACCTGTCCAGCAGGTTGAATGGCAGCACAGCCCTCTGGAGTGTTGGCCACTCCACCCAGTTTGGTATCATTCGCAAACTTGCTCAGGGTGCACTCTTTCCCCTCGTCCAAGTCTTTGATGAAAAAGTTGAACAGCACTGGGTCCAGTACTGTCCCCTGCAGGACACCACCAGCCACAGGTCTCCAACTAGACTCGACCCCATTTATCACCACCCTCTGAGCTCTGCCATTCAGCCAGTTCTCAATCCACCTCACTATCCACTCATCCAGTCCACACTTCTGGAGCTTTTCTATGACAATATTATGGGAGACTGTGTCGAAAGCCTTGCTGAAGTCAAGGTAGACAATATTCACAACTGTCTCATTGTCCAGCCAGCCAGTCACCTCATCATAGAAGGCTATCAGGTTCATCAAACATGACTTTCTCATGGTGAATCCATGCTGACTGCTCCTGATCACCTTCTTTTCCTTGACATGCCTAGAAATGGTCTGTAGGATGAGCTGCTCCATCACCTTTCCAGGGACAGAGATGAGGCTGACCAGCCTGTAGCTTCCCTCGTGCCCTTTTTGAAGAGCGGAGTGACGTTGGTTTCTTCCAGTCCTCAGGCACCTCCCCCGCCCTCCATGACCTCTCAAAGACGATGGAGAGGGGCAATAACCCCCTGAGCAATAACCTCCGCCAGTTCCCTCAGCACTCTTGGGTGCATCCCATCTGGCCCCATAGATTTATGGGAGTCCAGTTTGCCTGAAAAAACCCTAACCCAATCCTCCTCGATCAGAGGAAAGTCCTCCTCTATCCTGGTTATCTCTCTTGTCTCCAGGCTCTGTAGTTCATGGGGACCAGACTTAGCACTAAAGAAAGAAGCAAAGAAGGCATTTAGTAATTCTGCCTTCTCTGCATCCTCCATCACCAAGGTGATTGGTGATCCCATTCAGCAGCAGACAAACTTTTTCACTAGTCTTCCTCTTGCTGATGTATTTATAGAAGCCCTTCCTTGTCCCTGACATCTCTCGCTAACTAATTCCAAACGGGCCTTGGCCTTCCTCATTGCATCCCTGCATTCTCTGACAATGTTCGTATATTCTTCCCATGTGGCCTAGCCCTTCTTTCACATTATGCATGCACTCTTTTTCTCATTAAATTTATCCAACAGCTCTTTGCCCATCCACGCATGTCTCCTGCCCCCCTTGTTTGACTTCTTTCTTATAGGAATGTACCAATCCTGAGCTTGGAGAAAATGGTGTTTGAATATTAGCCACCTCTCCTGGACCCCCTTTCCTTCTAGGACCCTGCCCCAGGGAATTCCTCCAAGGAGCTCCCTGAAGAGGTCAAAGTTAGCTCTCTTGAAGTCCAGGGTTGCAATCCTACTTCTTGTCCAGCTTCCTCCATGCATGTTGGAATTCCAACATCTCATGGTCACTGCAGCCATCACACTTCCCACTAGACCTTCTCTGTTTGTTAGTATCAGGTCTAGCAGTGCCCCTCCCCTTGTTGGCTCATCAAACACCTGCATCAAGAAGTTATCTGCAAAATTCTGCAGGAAATTTTGCAGAGAAATTTTGGTCTTTGCAAAGTTTTCCAGTCATGGGCAATTGTTTGCTATCTCTGTTTCCAGCATATGTGTACTAGAGTTGAGAAAAGCTTACAAACAAAGCAAAATTACTTGAATTTATGTAGCTATTATGAAGATGTCTGTATCTGTTCAAATAAACAAAGCCCATTATGCCAGAAATGCCTAAGAGACCTAGAAAAAGAAGCAAGCTTGAGCAGGACGGAAGAAGTACAAGAAAAGTTTTCTGGCAGTTAGAGATTTTTCAACTGTCAGCATGTGAGAAGGTGGGAAGCTGGCAACAAAAGAAGAAAGAACAAAAGGAAAGAAGGAATTCCAATATTTACAGGAGGCTATTCAAAGTATATGAAGAAATGTAGCACTCTGAAATTCTGGGACTCTTTAAAAGACTCCAAATATTTAAGTATGTTAAAAAAATGTGATATTCCCCTGTTTCACCTACTTTATTTTCCCTATATTTTTCTCCTCAGTAGCTAAAGAACATTTGACTCTGTAAAGCTAGTAGGTCTAACCGTTGCCACAGCAAGGTGTTGCAAAGGCAGTGAGCTGGAAGGCAGAACAACAATAGCGTGATTCTTCAGGGAAATTTTTCTGGGAACTTTCATATACCAGCTCTACCTGAAGAGATAGCGTTTTGAATTCACATTTCTGTGAAGAAGAAAAACATTCTTTGACTATAAAATGTGCAAAAGAGGCCACAAAGAGCATTGGTCATAGAATAGAAGATTGAGGTGTACAAGCCCAGAAAAGAATGATCAAACTCAGTGCCTAATACTACTGAGCACTTAGCTAGAGCGCTCTGCCAGAATTTACTTTGCAACATGTTTGATCTTGTGCCAGAGTAACCCTCATTTCTACTATAAGCACTTCTTCACAAATTATAGTTCGTAGATTTAGACGGTGACAGTGCAGCTAAAAATTGATACGAACTGCTCTGATAACCAAAGATTTCTGTTTCAATACCAGTCCAGTCACTGTTATTCCATCCTGAAACATTTATTCTCACTTTCACAGGTTACATCTGAATGTAGTTTGCCAGAGCTCAAACACAGTCACCAGACCAGGCAATAAGAGAGATTTTTGTGGAACAAAGAAATGTTTTTACATATCAAGTCTGCAACTGTGAGGATAATTAAAGTCCAGAATTAAGAGTTTTCCCCAGGAAGTAAGAGAAGTCTCATCACTTTAACAATCTGAATTGGGCACTATACTATAGAAAATAATCTTACTTTGGGATAAAATGGGCAAAATGACCATAAACTTTTAGTCATACCCAATTTACATGACACGAAAAGCCAGATGTTTGGTTAAAGTATATTTGTGTGGCTCCACTGAACTGAATTAAACCTTGAAAATCTAGAAGCAAAGATCTTGGTTCCATATACCTAGTGTCTGTCAATGTATTGATTATTGATCAAATGTTTATACTCTGAAATGTTTATACTCTGACTAAAATAGAATACCATTTTATTTCTTATGCAGCTCTGAGACATGTCAGTGTAAAGATATTTTAAGCTGCCCTTCATTTAGTTGTAACATAAAAGTTATAAATTCTCACTCAATTCTTAAATTCTTGGTCTTTAAAGAATTGTAGTTATGTGCTTGACATACTGTAACTACATGATTACACATGTAAGTAAGTACTCAGGAACTTAACTCTCATGTCAAAATGTACAAAATGTTAATGCTAGCTTAAGAGCCTATATGAATATCATCATAGAAGCTGATCTCAATTTCTCCTTTCAACACTTCTTTTTATCTGTATTTATCATTCAGCGATAGTAACACATATTATATGATTTTGAGCCTTTGCAGGTGCAATTATGCTGATAAACACAAAAAGAATAGACAACATTTACTTCTATAGCAACAACATAATTATTTATCCTTCTAATATTGAGCAAATGTGTATGCGTGTTGATCAGCACATTAGATCTTTTTTTTTCTAATGTTGCCTATGTTAGCAAGCAACTACAAAAACAGTCAAAATCTTAGCTGATGTGTAATTTTGACAAACTGAGATTAAAAAAGTGTTTAATAGAACAGCAATATCAGGAATTTAGCAAAATATATATATATATATATATATATAATTAAATTTTAGACAAGGGAAAAGAAAGAAAGCATATTTTTGAATGGAAACTGCTGTTTCAGATAGACTCCCTTAGAAATTTTAAGGGCTTGAGCTTACGATACTCTTCTAGAAAGAGAAAGCGAGGAAGTGGAAAGTGAAAGCTGGACTTAAGCTGCATTTAATACCAAAGGAGAGTAACTGATTTGAAGACAAGGAAGTAACTCTCAAATAATTCAACAAACCTTAATTTTCAATAAATAAAATATGAAAGATTAGTTCTTAGCACTCTTTCTTCTGAGAATATTAATGACAAATGTAAATAGTTATGAACTGATCATTATGGCTAAAAGCTTTTTAATGATTTTTTCCAAGGAATCAGAGATTAGCCACATTCTCCTCTCTGCTGGCATTTGTCCTTGGTTAAGGATGCAGTCCTTGGCTTACAGGGGTCTAATTCCTGAGTCTCTGGCTTCAGCAAGTTCCCTGCTGCTGCACTGTCTGGTTTTCCACAGCTTGCTCTGCTGAAAAGCCACAGTACTCGCCAAACCCTTAAACCAAGCACAGGCCAGCCCAGTGTGAAGGCTGAGCTGATTAATACTCATAAGGATTTGCAAACATTAAATGTTTATATTCAGTAAAATGCATACAGATCTATCTAGGACCTGGAAGCAAAAAGATGTTCAGCTCCTCATAAGATGAGGACAGTTTTTATAACATACCTGCACAAGCATACATCCAAGGCCCTGTTTTGCAAAGCTGCCCAGGCAGCCTGGCGACAATCAGGAGCAGCAGTTGAATGGGCAAACCATGTTTCATCTTTAAAACACTCTCCTTGGGGTTTCTGCAGATGGGGAGATGAAAAAAGATGCAATATTTAAGATGGTGATTGATACAATTGCCCGTCAGCGGATTTTAACTCCTACATGATTAGTCTAACAAATTTAATCTTTTTTATTTCAAATAATTTCAGTGCAATTGTTGTCTGTGATGCTTATATTATCATTGACTTTAATCCAATAGCAAGTTTTTTTTTCCTTTTTTCCCTTTTTTTTTGCTTTTTTTTTGCCTAGAATATTGCCAGTCTTACAGAAAAGGGACTATTTTTGTAGCTACATTGATCTCTATAGGATCATGACTGATGTCAAAGAATCATAGAAATGAAAAGCATTAAAATTTGCTTTAATTTCACAAAGAAAACCTTGCCAGTCTTCATTCTAAATAAATGATGTATTTCTTTGACCTTGTTTCCAGAACAAAAAGCACATAGAACCATAGACATAAAATAACTCTAAATTCAAATCTCACATTGATTTTTCACAGTAGCAAAACTGTCAAATACATTCACATATGATATCTGTTAGTCATATTGTTTAAAGCAGATTTGAAAGTGTTTACATACTATAGTGGTACCACCATAGTGATAGCAGAACTTGGTTAATGCAGGCTCTGCTGGAGTCATTAACTAGACCCAGGTGTTAAGTTGGCTCTATATCAACTGGCCGCCCAAGTGGCACTTACCACATGATTAGTATGGGAATTGGGGTGCTTTGTACCGTGTATAGGACAGATTATGACCCAGATGCCTATTCTCTGGGAATTTGTTCCCTCATGTTATCCTTTTCCTTGGGTCAGTCACAACTGGAAGAAAGATCTGTAACTATCTAAAGCTTAATCAAGGATGCAGGGACTGCCACATCCAGCCTTCAGTAACTGAACTTCACTGTTACTTGCACGATTTGCCTTCAACATTATCTAAAGCAATTTCTGATGTTTGATTCCCTATACAGTCTTATTGTAGGTATGGGGTTTGGGAGTTCTCCAGTGTGTGTGAAAGTGGATGAATATAATTCCTGCGCTTTTTTTTATCACATGCCTAGGTGTCCATACAAGAAAATCTGCAGTAGAAGCAGGAGGGTAGCCATGGTACAACGAAATGTGCTGAGATAACAGAAATAGTATTTCATCAGTCACTGCATACCTACCATAGAGTATGAACATACCTGATCTGTGTGCTTTGCAAATGGATAAAATTAATCTGCCATGCAGAGGATGAGAGTCTAAAAGGTAGTGTGGATGCAGTATTTTTCTCTAAATTCACACTATGGTTTTGAAGGCTTTCCTCCTGTGCTTTTGTCTGCACACCTCATCCATTAAAAGACACCACTGATCATACTGAACATGCATGCAATTGTTCACACAGGTGCACACAGACAAGCATACACAGCTGTACTTGAACGAACGGCATTAAGGTGAAAAAAGTAGGCTGATTTTCTTCTCTTTGCCTTACACATAGCTTACTGCTTAGACACATTAAAATACTGAGAGTTAGCACTCTGAGCAAGCCGTTCATTCTTTCCTGTTTCTAACATTAGTGAAATAAGATGAACCAAAGCAGATGACCTGAAAAGTTTAGAATATTTCTTGGTCCTTCAAAGTTAAGATACCACATTTCGAAAAAATCTTACAATTCCCTTAAAGAGTAGTTGTCAGAATAATTGAAAGCCTCTCCCTGCTAGGTGCCTACTTCCCAAGTAAAGAACTCTTTTTCCATGAATTTCTTTGAGTTGGAGGTCTGTTTCTGAACTATATATAGCCATCGCATCTCCCCGCAACATTTGGAATCACATGTGGAAACCAGATGAAACAGCTGTCTCATATTTTAAACTCAGGCTATTAATATTTGTTAAGTGCCCATCAGCGTGTAGGCATTCGTCCTTCTCATAAACCCCATCTTCAGAGGTTTATAATACAAGTAAAAATAAATATTCTATCCAACATCTTGGCATGGAGTATTATTCTGCATATTTTGCACAATTTCAAGTAATCTGTACAGGGAAAACACCCATTACAGATACAGCAGAACAAACTCTTTCTATAAACTGTTCCAGAACAGCCATATATGTGAATGCTCTGCTCCAGAACAAAAATGGTTTAATAACAAAATAAGGATTCCACCAAGAATTATTTTACTGTTGGCAAGCTGGACAAATTTCTGTCTGCTTTATTAGGAATACCTATGCGAACATTTTAGTCATTTACTAAAAATAGCAAAAAGTTGGATATTTTCTGTATTGTCATAACAGTTCTGTTGAAACAAACAACATTTTTTTGTTCAAATATAGTACCATTCATGTGATATTAATTCAGTTACTATACTTTTGAAGCAAATATTGTAGATATTCATTGAAAGGATTTTGTTCACAATATTGCCATGTATTCTAATAAAGTGTAATTAGCTTTAAGTCTTTGGCTTCAATATGTACATGTATATGGACAAATGCATGCAAATAGAAATTTAATTCAATAAACTGGGAAGTCTGTAGGTTGCTTCAGTCAGAGATATGGTAAGGTTTTTCTGACTTTTAAAGGCATATTTGATAGTTAGACTGCATACCGGAATTCACAAGACAACGTTGTTGCATCTAAATAATCTTTTGTGTGAAATATTTTTAAAGACTAAGGAAATGCAGTTGAATATTTCTTTAGCACACTATGGTACAAGTGCTAAAATTTGACGAGAGATCAAGCTTTAGGTAACATCACAGTTCTTACTCTTACTTTTCCCTTTCCCCATTCTGACCTTCTCACCCCACTGTACCCTTGTGCAAGATAAATGAGAAATATTGACTTTCTACTGTATTTCAAACAGTTTCACATCAGATGCTTATCATAGTTCAAACAGGTTGGATGGAATGTAATCATTTGCATCATGTAAATATCTGCGATTGAGACTCTTCTTTGACCTCTAATCTTAAGTGGTTTATCCACCATAAATTTAAATGACTGAAAAACGCTTGTCTTCTAGCATTTGCTCTATGGCATAGATCAGCCATGCTCACACAATGGGGATCAGAACCACTGTGAAGCTAACTGCACTTAAGTTTAATGCCTTGAGCCCCAGATTGATAAAAAGAGAAGGGGAAGAGGAAGGAAGAGGTCTTGGGAAAGTTCAGTCTCCATAATGTTTATTTCTGTCCTCCATGTTTGTTTACAAAGTACACCAAAGAGAGAGAGTTTGGTTAGATACACTGGATAATTTGTAGATAATTTACATACACTGTAATAATCAAAACAATCACTGTGATATCCTCTGATCAGAAAAGCCGCAGAAAGTACTTTTATATTTAATCCGCCTGAATGTATTCAGCCTTTGTTTACATTGGAAAGATCTGAGGGGAAGAGGGACTGCAGCCTCTCTCATGTAAAGAGAAGCTGAGAGAGTTGAAACTGTTTAGCCTTGGGAAGAGAAGGATCTGGGGGTAATCTTATCAATCTGTGTAAACTATCTGATGAGAGGGCATAAAGAAGACAGTGCAAATCTCTTCTCAATGGTGTCCAGTCACAGGGCGAGACACAACAGATACAACATACATGAAATATAGAAAATTAGATTTGAACACAAGAAAACACTTTCATACTGTGAGAATGTTTGAATATTGGTTGTCCAGAGAGGCTGTGGAATCTCTACCTTCTGATATTTTGAAGAATCAGATGGACAGTTCCTCAACTCCTGGGTTCTAGCTGATCCTGCTTGAGCAAGGTATGGGGGTTGGACCAAATGACCTTTCCAATTAACTATTCTGTAATTCTGTGAAAAAAAAACAACCCCAGAACCCAGAGGCAGAGGTCTGAGGAAGGAAAATAGTGAGCTATCACAGCAGAAAAGATGGTAAAAGGTAATATCAATATCATTTTTGATCTAAAAGATATTTAAGATATATGCAGGCTGAGGCAGCATCCAAAAAGACTTACACAAGTTCAATGATGAGCTACTGTAAAGACCATAGCCCTACATCCTCTTCTAAATATGAGAATTTGAGATTTCTCTTAAAAACCTGAGGCAATCATTTCCAAACTGTCACCAGCAGATTACTGTGCACTCTTCATAGCTTGAAGAGAGACATGGGATCCAGTCTTCTTGTATCTGGGGAAACTTGAACTATATCTGCAATGTGTTAGTAGGAACTACTAAACTTTGTGCTATTAGACAGCACTTCCTGTGAACCTAGTGGAGATACAAAGGAAGGCTATAAACTCAGAAAAGCAATTAAAATTATATTGGCACAATCACTCATAAGCCTATGGTCATAAGATGAATGTTTTTTGCACTGATGTTAGGAGATATTCTTGCAAATTGGAATTAATTTCTCCTGCTGAAACTTGGTGTGTGTGTGTGTGTGTGTGTGTGTTTGCGTGTGTGATGAGATCTACCACCTAGAGTGTAAGAAAATGACTCTTCCCTTATATTCACACTCTGTAGTGAGTATAGAAACCCAAGTTTATATCTTTAAGATAATTCTATGGTATTTTAGCAAAATAGTTTCAAAGGGTATTTTTTGTAAGATCAAAGATAAGCATGGGATACCAGAAGTGTGACAAGGGGAAGCATTTGTCCTGTGAACTTTAACATGGAAAAAGAATAAAAGAGACATCTACTAACTCCTGGCTGCAAATATTTTGCAAGTTATCCTAATGCCTTTCCACAGAAAATTTAAGAGTGTATGCAGTTTTAAGAAACCTATGAAAAGACAGCAAGGTGGGGTAGGAGTGAATGCCACGAGTATCTAAATGTCAAACCTGCTTGCCTGAAGAAGTATTTATGTACCTAAACTCTCCTTGTGAATCTAGGTCTTTAATGTTTAATGTGGAAGTTACTGATTGCTAGAGTAAGATGAATAATTCACAATTAGCAATGTATTCATCCACCCTACCTTATTCTTCTTGCAGAATGAGCAGAAGGAATTCTAGATTTCTCTGATTTTATTTGCTTTATTGCTTTAAATGGATTGCAAACAGCCTGGGTCAAAGATTTGTCCACCAGAATAGAACTCGGAGCTTCATGAATTAGAGTGTAAAAGGTCGGATCATTCAAAGTATTCTTCTAATCTCTGATCATGTTTTCTAATAGGTTTTGAACCTCCTGGGGAGTTGTAGTAGATAAAGAAGATTAAGGAATTCTGGAACACACTAATTCTTGTCCTTTTTAGCCACCTCGCTTTTCAGGGATTCATAGCTACCAAAATTAGCTTTCTATTGAATTATTTCCAGGAAATTGTGCTGAATTTAGTTTTTCTTTCACTATTTTGTGAAAACTTTGCATGTAAGAGATCCCTATGGCCCTGAGGAGCAAAAGAACCACAAGTTTGGTATGTCAGTTTTAATTACTTATGCTTTGTTATAACACACCTTTATTTTCTTGGCCTGCTAATTTTCCTGATCACCCAGTCATTGAAACACTGAAAAAAATGTGTGAAGGCAATGCTAACCGTCAATATATTGTACCGCTGCATCCTTGTCTGGAGAAGTCACCCATTTCAGTGAGAAAGCTGGAGGTAGTTATTGCCCTTCTCAGGGAATAATGTGCGTGTCGGAAGCTGCTCTTACATCTCACTCAAAAAATCAAACTTGTCCTGCAGTAGGCAGTGTTAATCCAGATGGAGAAGGGACTGCAGTCTCTAGAGCACTTAGAGTAAATCCTTAATATACAGAAGCTATTTTTGAATCAGTTTTTCGCTCAGATGTGATGCTTCTGTGTTTCCTCTGTACAGGAATAAATGTCACCTATTGAGTACTCTGGTGCAAATAAAGTCTATTTGCTCAAGCTTCTGTGGAAAGCAAGTGCAAAAGGGATATGAAATATAGAACTCAATCAAAAATGCACAGAAGATATTTTGCAGTATTTGTCTAGCTCTTAATGATTAAACAACCAACATGTCAAGCAGTTGCCATGCATTCAGTGTTTGTTCGGCAGTTTAAGGCACCTAATGTACTTCAGTGCAAAATATTGATGTTTTATTAACCTATCAAGCTTTTGTGTGTGTGTGTTTTTAGTTAAACATAAAAAAAAAAAAAAAAAAATCCTCCAGGATAATAAAACAAGTGTTTGTCACTGCTTTCCAGCCTTATGCACTATGCCAGGAATCCATTAAAACAC
>VZSV01000150.1:486463-499615 GCA_013398735.1 Nothocercus julius | reverse complement strand
CTCTAGAGGTCCCTTCCAACCTTAAGCATTCTATGATTCTATGATTCTTTGGACAGCCTTTAGTGGGAGGGAGGTTCACATTGCCTAAGGTTTCAAACAGGAATCTATCTGCAATTAGAAATAAGATCCTTGCATCTTTTAACACATCTTATTGGCCTAATCTTCTGGACTAATTCACAATGTGGCTATGCCCTAGTAAAAGGAGGACAGTCCTCTCTATAAATGTCAGTGTAGAGGCCCTTTTCATTCCATTAAGTTTCCAGAAACCCCATTAAAAATAGAATATGTTTCCTATACAGATGTTTTGCAATTATAGCAGTATATTTTGATTTTGAGCAACCCGAAATAAGAGGTCAGTATCGTGTAATAAGTAGCCCAAAATACACAGCTGCTAAACTGCTGCCTTAGCAAATTGAAACTGAATCAATGTTAAAATCTCTTGAAGTTCATCATTTAATAGCTCTTACATTTTACATATTATTCAGCTTGGATTATAATATCAGACCTTAACTTTTCTTTCCTGTTAGCTTTACATTCTTATATTCTTAAGTTTTCATAGAGTTCTTGAGCGTCTAATAGTACTTTAATATTCTAATTTCCTCCACCCTAAAAGAAAATGTAAAATATTCTGAAATACTTTCCTTTATTATAAAAAAAAAGAAAGAACATTGCTATTTATGGTTCCTTAGATGATGGTCTAAATTAATAAAGCTATTTAACTTCAATCCCCTTATAGCTTCAGCATGAAAAACTCATGAAAAAGTGTTCTGATTTTCACTCAGGAGCAGAACCTAACCTATACTCTTCCTCTCAACATCCTTACACAGACAATATATCTTAAGAAGGCATGTCTAATGAAATTCCAAAATGAATTTCAGTTCTTTCCATTTCTACCTGTAGAAATACTTTCATACAGGGCTTTTACAAAGGGCTATCTTTTTAATCCACTTACAGTGTTATGTAAATACAAGATATGCTCACTTTCTTTGAGCATATGCAATGGAGTTACAATAGTCAAGCAATAAAACCAAGGAAAAGTCATCTCTCCACAAATATCTCAGGAGAATGAAGATCTCCTACAGCCTGTAGTAATACAGTCAAAAAAAAGGGAATACTTAAAAGAGTGCTCCCACCACAAAAACCCATATTCATCAGATCCAGGAGACACCATATAGGACAAAAAAAAAAAAAAAAAGTGGCCAGTAGTTTTAGATTTCCTGACAGTAATACATCAAGTGATAGATATTCTGGTTGTGTATCACATAATTTTAAAATGGTCAGTTCTGGTCCATCAAGATGAAATTTCTATCCTGACAATTTACTCAGCTGTGCCATCCCATGGGAGAATCTGGTGACCTCTGGATTTTCCTCTCTTTAGATGGCTGAGATCAGATTTGTTGCTATAATGATAAACGTATTTCCTGGGAAAAAAATGGGAAAAGAATTAGTCTTTGTCAGTACAGTTTTCTAATCTTGACCTACAAATGTCATTAATTAGAATCAAAGATTGTACATTCCACCCATTGTTTTTCATCATTTTTTTCCATTAACTTCAGTCTCTCCTGATTTTAGCCTGTCATGAAAATTGAAATCAGTAAACATTCTAGGTATCCAAAAATGTGTTTATTTCTTGGTTGATCTTTAATGTAGAGATTCTGGGGTAATGTGTTCTGAGCTTTGGTAGAGCCTTTTTGCATGGCCTCAGTGCATCTACACTGAAGGTTTACATTCCTGCACTCAACACCAGAAAATAATTAAGTAGTCTAACTGCTATCACTATTTAGACATTTCCCGTCTAGCTGTACTCATTTGAGTAGTGTTTATGTACAGCTGACACTCATGAACCTAGGAGGGACATCTGGATAAGCACTGAATTGAAACATTCAAGCTTCTAGAGACCGACCTCCTTAGGAACTGAGTTTCCAAGTTGCTAGCTAAGGCAAATGAAATGTTGCTGATTAAGATCTTTAGACTCCAAGTTTGCTTTCTGAAACTGTGCACCTCCAAAGGAAGGTAATGTGGGCACATGACAATCTTCACTATACTGATTACATTTGATATCTTTGCCTTGCTACTGAGTATTCTGGAGCCAGAACTGTGAATATGTACTCTGACAAAATTTACTTCATTTCAGCATACCGACTGGCTCTAGAGGTACTATTTGTTTGATTAAGCGTTCAGCCCAAGAGCAGGAGATTGCCAGATCAGTCTAGTAATAGTGGCAGGAATAAGAAAGGCTAGTAACAAACAGTTATAATTAGAACAGGGGGCATCAGAACAGAAGCTCCTCTTATGGCTTCATGGGTAACAAGGTGTGGTTTGAGACCATTTGAGCATTTTTCAGTATCATTGACAAATAAATCAACATTACATTAATACTGACAAACAATCTCTGTGGTTCTCTGTCTAAGAAAAGTAGGTTATGTTTCAAATATCCATTAGATTTCTGAACTATTTCAAAGACTATACATCTGCAAAATAATTGTTTGTACTATAAAAGAAATACAATACTTAGCACATATGTTAATTTCATTTCATATAGTCTTTATAGTACATTCATTAAATGCATTTTTATTGCAAATAAAATCAGATAACTCAAGACAAAAATAGAATATGTTGTTTATATTCAGTAGATTTATGTGTTATTTGTTTATGCTATTCTTCATTATCCAGAGATCACCAAAATTAAGCTCATATACAAGATCCACTATAGAGAGAAATTAAAGAATTAAAGGAGTTCTAGTACAGGCATATATTTTAACGAGGACTACATGATCCATACGTGCATGTGTTTTTCCTTTACAATTTTCCTTCAAAATTCCATTTTAAATCATGCTTAATTACTGTGTAAATATGATACCATCAGATACTTCTCAGAATATGTTTCCACAGAAGATAAAGGTTATTTTTGTGTTAATTTCCAAATTGTTTTATACATAAATAACCATTGAATATAATTAATTTGTCATTGTCTTTCAGGGAGGAAATGTCTTCCAAGCACAGCATGAAGTAGGCAGGATTTATTGAATCTAAAACATGCAATTGCTCCAACACACCTACTAGGAAATTACTCTAAGTCCAGACTGGGGTAACATGCGGAGCACAATGAGGAAGTTGGGGATGGCGAAAGAATATGCACTTACAAAGTTAACATGTAGAAAGCTCTGTTGTTTTCTTTTTGTTTTTTGTTTTTTTTTAATAACCTTACAGGTTATGTGGCAATAATGGAAGAAAATGAGTGTCAACAGCCTCTGCATGGAATGCACTAGAGGCTCACAGGCATGAACACGAGAATGCTTTGAAGAGACAGCTCCTCTGTAGTTGGGCCTTTTGAAACATATTTGCAGGATTAAGCCCAAAGGTTTTGTATACCTGAAAAAATTACCATGGATAAAGTGTGTTAAGTAGGGTATAAATGTTTCTCATATTTATTTGAGGATTCTATTGCCACCATGAGCAGGCAGGCTGCCAAATGTAGTTGTTTAAGGCATATGAAAGACACAGAGTTATGCAGATATTGAGCAATCATCGATAAAGATCAGGTTAGGTTTGGAGGGAAAAATCCTGGTAGCCTAGCACTGCAGCTCCATAACAGAAGACTAATTTTAACCCAGCAAGTTAAACATTAAACACAAGAAGACAAACAGTACGGAAAAACAAAACAGGGTCAGGGGATTAAAATAACAATGCCAAGCACAAGCGCATGAAAGCAGGGACTTCAATGAATGGCTTACTTCTGACTTTTTTTAATAGTACAAACTTCAGAGTAGCTACAAGTACCTTCAAGTTCTGTTTATCCTTTGGGCTAGTATATTTTATTTACATTTATGATCAGCTAAAATGCAAGCAACAATACTCACCATTTACATTTCATGGTGTTGTGAGAGACTCACTGTTGTGGGCACAAACAACCGCACTATGCTCTTGCATTCACCCTACATGTCTCTCAGAGCTATAGGCTGAGCAGACAGACTCTCCTTATCCCTGATACATCTCTGATGCCTCATGTCTGCACAAGTCTGTTGTGCAGACAACAGACTTGGTTGATACCTCATGTAGGCAGGCAGTGCAAATAAAGAACCATCCTACTTACTTGCCTGTATCACTTCAGGTCAGAAATCATGTGTTGTTCTAGCTTATTCATGAGGAAAAGGTTAATAAAGAAAGCTCCTGCAAGAACGCACAGGAGATAAAAGCATATGGGCAGAAGGAAAGACACCAGTTCAGCACTAAAAGAGTATTGATGCTTAAGCAGATACAATATGGAATACAAGGTGTATTGTATCCATCCTTCCTTCCTTCCTTCCTTCCTTCCTTCCTTCCTTCCTTCCTTCCTTCCTTCCTTCCTTCCTTCCTGTTGCGGCATAGAAAATGTTACTAGAGGGTCTGCAGCAGACTAAAATGGATTGAAATCTGTAAAATTTGAAGTTTCACTCAACAAAAATACTTTCAAGTATTTTTCTTCGTAGATCTTCTGTCTGCCCTGCCTATAAGGGAAAGAGCTTAAGGGAAAGAGCTTAAATCCCAGTAATGTTTCCTAAAGGCTCTGACAAACTGCAGTTTACTCTGTATTCTCCCTGCGCAGAGGAAAGAAAGACAGAAAACCTAGAAACCATTATTATTGTTGTTTTCTTTACATGCTAAAGCATCAAGGACTGTTAATGCTCACAGACACCTAGAAAAGGATTATTGTTGCTCAGATGGACTTACAACCTGGAAATGTAATCTCTGCAGTACATTTGAGTGGAACCAGACACTGTTTATCCTGTCAACCTGACTTTCTATTTCCCTCCCTATAAAATCTATTTGTCCAAGTCTGCTTCTGTAATAGCTAATCATTACTGGTTGCCAACCAATTGCTGTATTGCTACCAATTTCAAATAACAAACAATTAGTTGGGTCCAAAAGAGAATTTTAGGGTGTCTGTTATACCCAAGGTTGAAAAATAATCTCCTGCCTTTAATGAACGAACAATGACTCTATCTAGTCTGTTTTTTTCTTAAATCAAGATCTGTTTTACTGAAATTTATTTTAACTGTATTTCATTACTGAATATCATAAAGAGAAGTAATAAAAAGATACAACATGTTATTTTCCCCTGAAGTGATGTGAAAACACATCTTATTGTATTTATAAGCTTTTTAGGCAATAACTTTATGATCAAACAGCTGTTGCAACAATGAATTTTATCTCCGGTATCTCAGCTGGTGACTTCTTTTAAAAAAAAGATATAATCTTTTGTAATACTAAATAATTTAATCTACAAATAGCTACACAATATAGATGTACTATTAAAACAAAAGGACAGCACTGCCACAAGGACAAATGGATATAAACTGATCATGAATAAATTTAGACTGGAAATTAGAGGAAGGTTTCTAACCATCTGGGGACTGTGGTTCAAAAATAGCCTTCCAAGAAAAAAAATCAAACCTGTAATGGGGGCAAAGAAGCATTTAATTTCTGGAAGAATTTGATTCCTGCTGTCTCAGCAAATGTTGCTTTTGAAGGCATATGCTCTTCAGTGTTCTTACTCAGTTTGGGAGGGTCTTTCTATCAACTTTTTTTTTTCTTTTTCTCCACAGTTGCTCTGTCCTTGACACTGCTAAACTAAAAATAGGAACAGCAACCTTTCATGTTTATTTAACACTTTCAGAAGACTTTTAGGTTTTTAACATTTTGCCATGAAAAACTGGGAATCTATTCCAAAATCCCATGGCATATTTTTGAGAATTTTTTATGATACAAAGGATGTATGCATGCCTGAGACAGGTTTGTTTCCACAGTTCTTGCTCTTCATGATTGAGTGTGTTCTAGATCATCCCCAGTATTTTATATGTCTTTTCATTTCAGAGAAAGCACCTCTTATCATGAGAGAAGAATTTCTTCCTGAGTAGGAGATTTATTTCATGACTTTTCTCATTCTGTCCTCTGTGTGGACAACTCTAGCCAGAGACAAAAGAATTGAAATTGAATGCTGGAGATTGTTTTCACATAATATTGCCAGCTACTCTTTTAAATGAGCTGCTTCTCTTTTCATGTAAGTAACACTTCCCTTCCATCCAGTTTCCTTTTCTCAGCATCTGCTTGCAAAGCATTTGAATTTCTTACAATATCTTCCTGTTTGCAGGAAACAGAAAATGCCTATTCTTATGCTACCTGTCATATCATTGACATTCCTTCTCATTTCACTTACCTTTCTTTTAATTTCATCTTTCCTTTTCTGTATATTTTCTTGTTCAGTTGTGCTTGCTCTGTGTCTCCTTCAAGGACCACAGCATGTTTTTCTGGTTGTTATTCTGTGCAAGTGTCAGTTCTCAGAATGCATTTCCTATTTACCTTCTATTGCTCTACCATTAGATATTTAATTTTTAATGAGAAAGTCTTTGAACAAGAATTTTTATCATTATGAAAAACGACTGTACTGTTTTCTCTTCTTACTCAGTCTCTATATTTTGTAATATATATTGCTAGAAAAATTATTAAGCTTTTTTGATCATGTCTGTCTGCTTGTTGCCCCTGCTGCAAAGACAGAAAATCATATAGCTCATATAGCTGCAAGATACCTGATTGGAAGAGGCTCGAACTTCCACTTTTAGGCGGCCCAGGTCTACTGAAGGAGCACTACCTCTATAGAGGGCCAAGTGTGGCATCAAAGGGCCTTTGCAGCCACTCAGCCCAGTATCCTCTGGAGAGGCTAGAAAATACCATAAGCATTTGGATTTTGCACTGTCTGTTTGCCTCTCCCTCTGCACAAACTTTACCACAATCTCCTCTCATACAAGCACATGTGCATACATATCCAAGTTTTCACACAAGATTTATATGCATATAGCTGTTCCTGTAGCTTTATCACCTTCCTCAGTTTGAGAACATCATTTCATGAATAACATGAAACTTACTGTGAACAAGATTCCACATTTAGAATTACAGACCTCTGGTGATGGTACTTAAATATCAGGAAAGCCCATTTTTCCTTCTTGTTCTATGGATTTTATTGTGACCTTGGGCAAGCCAGCACTTCGGTTCATCAAATAAAAGCCCCTTCAAAAAGGTATTAAGAGAATAAATTACCACTGATTGGTTGATGCTCAGATATTTGTGAGAGGGAAGCACAAACCCACAAATGCAAAATCTTTCTCTGCAAAAGAAAAGTCTTCTGATTATTTCTCTTAATAATATTTTCCCTGTATTGAACCTAGACAAGCAGTAGAGGTTTTCAATTTCTCATATACAATGATTTCAGTGTTTCCTTTTCCCTTGCTCAATTATACACTGCCTAATAATATGGGGAGAAAAATAGCACATGATTTTCCAAAAGGTGTTTGCTGCTTGTTTTTGGTTTTATTTTTTTTTAAATCTGCAAGTTGAACCTCTTGAAAAGACAAAATGCACATTGCAAGTTATCTTTCTCTCTCTAGTCATTTAGAATGTAAACTTCCTATAGACCATGGCATCCAAAGCCAGTAATCTGATTATATCAGTTTAAATTTAGCTATTGTTTACAGAAAGATTGGCAGATTTTACTCATCTTCAAATCAAAAACAACTTCATTTGTAAACAGAAACAACTGCAGATCTGCAGAACTACAATACTATTATTGGGGAGGACAAATTCGTGTCTTTCTGAAAAAAACAAAAAGTTAAAGTTATTTAACAAAAGGATTGTTATTCAAACACACTATTGGAGGTACTCTAGTACTTCAAAAGAGAATGATTCATTCATTGAAGGGACAAGTGCAATGCCAATACTCAAAAGCATTCTTGATTTTACCATAGTGTACCTAGTTCAGTATTATCAGGGTACCAGCAGATGTAATGCATAGTAATCTTATTACACATTGACAGCTTACACCGTAATGGCTCTGGTAGAGCTGTTATGATGTATTGTGTCATCTTCTAATAGGGATATACTGCAAAAAAACAGATGTATCTTGACAAGCTCCACACAAACCAGGTCTGGGGGATCTATCACTCTGCATGATGACAGTGTATACAATATAACCTAAAATGTTTATATAAAATGAAAAATTAAGTGCTTGAGTTTCACTTTTATAATAATTATACTTTCTTTTCATCTAAACTATTCTATCTGATGATCTTGAAAGATTTTGATTAATTGAAACTCACCAATACCTCTGTAGGCAAGCAAATGTTTTAATATCCCCCATTTCACACTGAGACACAGGTATGTTCAGTGACCTGTCAAGGTCGCCTGTAAGTCTGTGACAGGAAACTTAGTGCTGCTCGCTTCAGCCCTCAGCCTGAGGCAGGGAGTTCTTCTTCTGCCATTATTTAGAAATATTAACAAACTTGAATTCACCCAGTTATTATGTCATTCAAAGAGCATTTAGTAATGCAAATTCATACTAATTCTAGTGCTAATTTTTCAGCACCAGTTGAGGATAAAACTGATGCCTTTGCCCTTGCCTTTCCTTGATTCCATTCATTAAACTTAAATTGGTGGTATTATTTGCATATAATTTTTGGAATTTAATTTTGAGTCAGGGTAAGAGCAAAAGAGAGATTTTGTATTCTGTTGCAGGTTGGTTCAGAGATGTCACAAGACTGCGCCTTTACATAATTTAATGCAGTCAGTGTGACTGTAAAGAACTGCAGGACCATAAAATATAAAAATAGAGAGACAGTTCAGGTACAAAGCAAAATGAGATTCTTGCATTGGTACAGTCCTTTGCTTCTCCCATGGGGAACTGCAGAAATTGCAAGTGTAAAAAAATAAGCAATATTTCAGTACAAATTAATATTAAAACTGTGTGGAATCTTCTGTCTTAAGACAGTCAAACAAAGAAGTTAAAAAGAGATACACTATCCATGTTTTTCATGTCATACAAGAACAGGTTATGAAGAGGCATAATATTTTTAGACTAACTGCTGCACAGTGAAAGTAAGATATCTGTGCAATAAACATAGTTTACCTTCTCGCCAAGCTACCTCTCATGCTATCTTTCAGCAAATCATTTGATGGACTAACCCAGGTAATCAAGTTGCTGACTTTCTTCATAAGTACACTTGGACATGAAGCATTCTCTTAATTTTCTCACCTGAAGTACAAGCCATCAGATATTGTCTTTCACCAAAACAAGTCAGCTAAAGGAAAGAGTGCCCCCATATCTTCCCCCAACACTCAGACAGATAGTCTTATTTTGTCTTTAGCCATATTTATTTGGACAGAAAGAAGAGTGAAAAAGAGGTAACTGAAAGCAAACTGATAAAATTTAAAAGATAGCAGCGTGCATTTACAACAAAGAACCAATAACCTGCAATTTTCACATCATTATACTAAAACATAATTGCTACTGCAACTCATATGAGGTTTATGAAGTGATGTAATATCAATACCTAATGAGTAGCTTAATACATGTGCTTTAGAAGGTATAAATACAACAGCTTCCAGATCATATCCACAAGAGCTGCTTAATGGTCAATAGTGTAACAGGAAAAAAGCCATGGCCTAAAGGGATGAGAGACTTAATGTCGGTTAATAACATTTCATGCAGCATATATGAGTACACTTCCCCAGGAGAATTGCAAGAGGATAAAAGGATGAAGAGATAATAGATATCCCAGTGACTGTTTTATACTGGGCTCTCAATTCAATCTAGCCTGCTTATTAGCACAGAGGAAATAATTCAGAAAATATAATTTATTCAACAAATTTCTCCTCTAATCCAAAAGAAAATTTTCTCTAATTTGTTTAGTATTTGAAATGATTTACCAAATGTTTTCTGCACACAGTACTGGCTCTAAAATGACTTCTGAGATTTGCTGTGTAAGTATTTGAGCCATATTGATTACAGAGAAAGAGAGATGTGTGCTTCAATGAATGTCAATCGAAAAAGCAGGTACCTGATTTAAATTTAGAAATCCATTCAGTTACACTAAAATTTAATGTTGCTACCTACTGATTATTCAAGAGTGAGAGATAACAAAGTTAATTTACCTGCTTATTATTAATAGTAGGCTGAGTGCTTTGTTTCATTAGCCTAATTATTGTGGTATGGTTTTATGTGGGCATTATTTTCTATCAAATCTAAATCAATACAGAATAGATTTCACAAAACTATTAATTCATTTTCTAGGAATATTTTCCAGCATTCTCTTATGAGAATGCAGGTTAGCATTGAACGTGATCTTAATTTTACTTCCTTTCCAAACAGCACCAAAGCATTTGCTCATCTTTAAGAAAGTATGTAACTTCCATTGGTTTCACTGCATTATGTAAGTGTTGTAATGAATAGAAATTATTTTCTCAGGAAAGAGGAAATTATATTCATCCATTTGTTCACATAATTGCACTGCAAATCAGAATGTCGGACTATTTTTAAATCTTCGTGCAGAATCCCTTTCTCAGGTTATCCAGCTGAGCGTAACCATAGTCACTGAGTAATTTGGGAGTCATCATTATCAGAGCTATTTATTAAACGTATTATCTTGGAATAATGCAAAAGTCTCTAACTAAGCACTCTGATCACACATCCATGCCTAAATAAGGTAAATTTCCTGTAAGACCATTTCTGAATGGAAAACACTCCCAGACAGCAGCTATTGGATACCATTAGCTGCATGAAGTTCCTGCTCTGTTCAAACAGGATAGTGCCACCTTATCATTTGTTGAAACTTTTAGTTAGTAAGATTTGTATTCTCTACGCACAGCCACATCCACCTTGAAATTTAAAATCATCCTCCTGTACATTGTCAGGCATCCTATGACTATTTCAAAACATTATGTGATGCTTGACTCTTCCAGCTTATATTTTTTGACACTGAACAAAATGAAATAATCTCTCAGTTACTATGCCTAGCATGTAGAAAAAAAATCAGATATATCTATTTGCTTGATACCAGTTTTCTCCAGAACCTCTTTTGAGTAAGGAGTTTAAGGTTACCTGTGCCCTTGTATTACTTTTCTAATTCAATTATATATGGTTTTTACCCTAGAAAGAAGCTCCACTATATTTTGAAGTATGTAATGAGGTGCCAAGATCCCAAGCATATAATCAAGTGATTATTGCTTTCAGAGATCTGCAGAAGCATAACTTGCCCATCAGGTAAATAGCATAAGATGTGGTTTTTGACTATTTTACTTCTATTTACCTATAATACTTATTGTATTGTAAATAAATATTGTATACACAGTGCACAGTGTATACAGTGCACTGATATGTTACTGTCCTTTTAATTTTCCATACATACCTGTCTGTGATGTTATTTCGTATCTTCTAATTTTTCCTATGATCAGGGAAGCAAAACTTTATAAGAAGCCTCCTTTCCCTTTCAGTCAAATGATCATTGCTCTTGCGATCCCTGTGTGCTTAATTCCTAGCATTGGCTAATATTTTCTGGACATACAATTTACTTGTTGGTTCACCAGATTAAGCAGAACCCTATACGCTGTTTTGATCTCTGCATAGAAATCTTTCCCTGAGATCAATCCCTCCACAGAGCCAGAGATACCCTGGCTGCTGCAGAGGTGTATGCATTCCTCTTTTGTGAGTCCATAAAAAAATCAGGCTTGTTTAAAGACTCATTTGGGCATTCACTGAAAGAAAACATGTACACAACTCTTTGACTTAATAAAAGCAAGAGTAAGTATGAAAATAAGAAATCATAAGGGGCAGAGCAGTGCTCTATCTAGCCCAGTATTCTGCCTCAATAGTCAATACACATGGAGAGCGCACAATCCTGGCCTCTTTCTGCAGTTTATTCCCTTCGTGTACACCCTCAGCATCCAAAATGGTTTTATTAAGGATGTCAGTGGATATATACCTGCATAGCATTAAAAAAGGACTAAAAGGCACTTTTAATTTCAGACATTGTTTAACTCCTCTCTAAACCTTCTTCTCCTGTCTGCCTCTATGACCTCTTGTGACTGCATATTCCAGAAATTCACTATCCATCATGTAAAATACTTTCTTTTACTCACTTTAAACAAAACTATTGGTTTCAAGTTCACCTAGCTCTAATATACGTTCTTTTGGAGATCCTTCCCATCAAAAGAGGATAGTGAACAAAGAGGTTATTATTAGTCACAGACTCAGAGATTTCACTGTTACCTTCTCCAAATGTTGACTAAATGTTCTCCAAGTGTTGACTAAAACTGATCCCAGTTCTCCCAATCTCCATTCTGAAAAGAGAACATTATTAAATTCTATCTATTGTTTTGTTTTGTTTTGTTTTGTTTTGTTTTGTTTTCCTTTAGAAAGCTTTCTTTCAATCCTACAGAAACTTAACTTCTTGAATAACTTTTGTGTGGAACCTGATCTAAGGAGTTTTGAAAATATAAATGTACTATGTCCCTTTGACCCCATGTTATTGCTGACAGCATCAGTGTACTCCAGATGCCATGCAGACTTCTGCCCAACAGTCCTTGTTTTGCCATACATGTATACTATATCATCCTAGCAGGAATGGAAGTCAGAATCAATGGTCTGTAGTTCCCAAGATCTTTTCTAAAGCCCTTTTTGTAGATAGGAGCTACATCAACATTTCACTTTTACCTCAGTTGCCATTTGTAATGACATTTATACCCCTTAGCCAGAAGTTTTGAAATTTTATATTTAGAATTCTCAGTTTAATGCCATCTGGTCCTGATGACTTGTCTAGCTATCTTGGTGTAATATTTCGTTTGTATTTACTTCAGACTGATTCGAGCTTATCCGTTACAAAAGAATGCACTGGGTGTGGGACTCTCCTACATCTTCAGCATTAAACGCTTGTTTCACTTAGCTGCTCTGTAGTGTCCTTATGAACTCCAAAAACCCCTTCTAAATCTTTGCCATCAAGCAGAAAAGTTGAACACATGGACAACCCTCACATCATGAATTATCTATCCTCGCCCTGCCCAGGTATTGTATTTGTTTGTCCATAAGTGAATGGAGTAAATTTTAATTTCTGTGAATATAATCCTTACATATAAACATGATGTGATCTTCACAAAATCATAGAATCATTAAGGTTGGAAGGGACCCCTAGAGATCATCTAGTCCAACCCCCCTGCACACGCAGGGTCACCTACAGCAGGTGGCTCAGGACTGCGTCCAAGCGGGTTTGGAAGATCTCCAGAGACGGAGACTCCACAGCCTCTCTGGGCAGCCTGTGCCAGGGCTCTGGCACCCTCACTGTCAAGAAATTT
>VZSV01000150.1:417060-486451 GCA_013398735.1 Nothocercus julius | reverse complement strand
CCCCCTGCACACGCAGGGTCACCTACAGCAGGTGGCTCAGGACTGCGTCCAAGCGGGTTTGGAAGATCTCCAGAGAAGGAGACTCCACGACCTCCCTGGGCAGCCTGTGCCAGGACTCTGTCACCCTCACTGTCAAGAAATTTCTCCTTAAATTCCTGTGGAACTTTCAGTGTTTCTGTTTGTGGCCATTTCCTCTTGTCCTGTCGCTGGCCACCACTGAAAAGAGGCTGGCCCCATCCTCCTTACTCCCTCCCTTAAGGTATTTATATACACTGATCAAGTCCCCTCTCAGCCTTCTCTTCCTCAGACTGAACAGGCCCAGCTCTCTCAGCCTCTCCTCATAGGGCAGAAGATCCAGGGCCCAATCATTCTCACAGTGCTGTGCTGGACTCTTTCCAGCAGTTCCACATCCCTCTTGTACTGGGGAGCCCAGAACTGGACACAGTACTCCAGGTGTGGCCTCACCAAGGCTGAGTAGGTGGGCAGGATCCCCTCCCTCGACCTGCTGGAGATGCTCTTCTTAATGCATCCCAGGATCCCACTGGCCTTCTTGCCCACGAGGGCACTGCTGCCTCATGGTCAACTTGTCGTCCACCAAGACACCCAGGTCCTTCTTTGCAGAGCTGCTTTGCAGAAGGTCAGTCCCCAGCCTGCACTGGTGTTTGGGCTTATTCCTCCCCAGGTGCAGGACCTTGCACTTGCCCTTGTTGAACTTCATGAAGTTTCTCACTGCCCAGTTGTCCATTCTGTCCAGATCCCTCTGGATGACAGCGCAGCCCTCTTGGCTATCAGCTACTCCTCCCAGTTTGGTATCACCAGCAAACTTGCTGAGGAGGCACTCTGTCCCTTTATCCAGGTCATTAATGAACAAATTGAACAGGACTGGGCCAAGGACAGACCCCTGGGCGACACCGCTAACCACAGGCCTCCAACTAGACTCCACACCACTGATCACAACCCTCTGAACTCTGCCATCAAGCCAGTTCTCAATCCACCTCACTGTTCACTCATCTAACCCACACTTCTGGAGCTTGCCCAAGAGGATGTTGTGAGAGACAGTATCAAAAGCCTTGCTAAAGTCAAAATAGATGACATCCACCGCTCTCCCTTCATCTACTCAGCCAGTCATTCCATCATAGAAGACTATCAGGTTAGTCAAGCATGATTTCCCCTTGCTGAATCCACGTTGACTTCTCCTGAGCACCTTCTCGTCCTCCACGTGCTTAGAGACAATGGCCAGGATGAGCTGTATCATCACTCTTCCAGGGATGGAGGTGAGGCTGATTGGCCTGTAGTTGCCTCGGTCCTCCATTTTTGAAGACTAGCGTGACATTGGCTTTGTTCCAGTCCTCCAGCAACTCCCCCGTTCTCCAGGATCTTTCAAAGATGATGGAGAGTAGCTTAGCAATAGCACTGGTCAGCTCACGCAGCACTCTTGGGTGCCCATCAGGGCCCATGGATATGCGGATATGGATTTGTGGGTATCAAGTTTACTTAAGTGTTCTCTAACCCAATCTTCCTCTACCCAGGGCAAGTCTTCCTCTCTCCAGGCTTCTTCTCTTGTCTCTAGGGTCTGGGATTCCAGAGGGCTGCCGTTGGTAAACGCTGAAGCAAAGAAGGGACTCAGTAACTCTGCTTTTTCTGTGTCTTTTGTAACTAGGGCACCCACACCGTTCACCAGCGGACCCACGTTTTCCCTGATCTGCCTTTTGCCACTGATATATTTGAAGAAGCCCTTCTTTTTATCTTTAACATCCCTTGCCAGATTTAATTCCAAATGCACCTTAACCTTCCTTGTCACATCCCTGACAACATTCCTATATTCCTTCCAAGGGATCTGTCCTTTTTTCCTCATTCTGTATACTGCCTTCTTCAGTTTGAATTTTGCCAGGAGCTCCTTGCTTACACAGGCCTCCTATCCCCCCTGCCTGACTTCTTACTCAAAGGGATGCACCGATCTTGAGCTTGGAGGAAGTGCTGTTTGAGTGCTAACCAGCTCTCTTGGGCCCCTCTTCCTTCTAGGACTCTAGCCCATGGGATTCTTCCAAGCAGGTCTCTAAGAGGCCAAAGTTGGCCCTTCTGAAGTCCATGGTTGCAAGGCAACTTACAGCCTTTCTACCTCCTCGCCAGATCCTGAACTCCACCAACTCATGATCACTGCAGCCGAGGCTACAGGCTACCTTCACATCTCCAACAAGTCACTCTCTATTTGTCAGCACAAGGTCCAGTAGCCCACCTCTCCTCATGGGCTCCTCCACAACCTGCGTCAAAAAGTTATTATCAATGTTCTGCAGGAACCTCCAGGACTGTTTGTGCCTATCTGTGTTTTCCTTCCAGCTGATATCAGGATGGTTGAAGTCCTCCATGAGAACCAGGGCCTGTGACTATGAGGCTACTTCCAACTCTCTGTAGAAGGCCTCATGAACTTAGTTGTTGATCATGATGATCATTATCTGAGTTGTTAAAATTGTGCAATACTCTAGGGTATGTTCATAATTAATTATTAGGCACTTTTTTTTCATAATCTGCATAATTTAGCAAGCTCAGGAGAGCATGCAGCACAAGTTAATATTGCACAAGGCCAAAACATGCAAAGGTAAATGTGTAACTGAATAATGCCATATCACTTAATCTAAGAGTACAACAGCTTCATCCACTTCTAAAGGACTTATGGAAAAATAAAGTTCTTGTGTTTGAAAAGTAAGCTTTCCAAAAGGATCAACAAGAGCCCTTTTGACATTAAAGACTATGTGTTCCTAAACACATGCTGTTCCTACAAAGCCAGGATTTTTCAATTTCTGTTCTTTGTACAGGATAACTTTCAGGAAAACAATGAGATATATAGAAGTGTAAATCAAAAGCACTCACTTCCCAAAGGACAGAGAGATTATCAATTGCCTTTGGTAATTAAAGTGATAAAAGAAAATCTGTGTTATTGAACTAGAACTACTTAAACTATAAAAAGAAGATTTAGCTCTTACACAACAGTCTTCAGTTTTAAAACATTTACATATACAAAGCTAAAACAACGCGGGGTAATATCTAATAGGGAATCTTATAATGTTTATATACTTCTTACTCTGATCTTTAGACTATATTTTGGAGACATAAGAGTGTTTGGAAAAGGGGGAGACCATCAGGAATTCATTAGCTCAAAGGGTGTTTCAGATAGAATTTGCGGGCCCTAAATCTCACAGCTGTGCTCTGACCAAAACACCCTGTTGTAAGCTTAACTCAAAAGTCTGCAGATTTGAGATATTTAGTTTGGGTAAGAAAGGATTTTTGGGGGGGATTTTTTTTTAACAGAAAGGAGTTACTACTGATTTATGTATTATGAAGGGCACATCAGTCAAATTAAACATTAATCCGGTTACTTTTTAAAATAGAATTGCCAATTAAATGCTCAAATGTGGGACATATGTCCAGGAAGAAACATTCGTGGCCTCATGATACTCGGTGAGAGTGAGCTAAGCCCCCAGAATCATGTCACTGAGAGAAAACAGATGACTAGTGGCAGCAGCAAACTTTCCTTCTTCAAGATAATTTGATACAAACTCAGCAAGAGCAGTATGCACTAGAAAATTCTTACAGCAAAATAATTAGATTGTTCTGACTTGATAGTCCATCATACCCTTTCTAGTAGCCCCACTTTTCCAGACATTACTGTCTCTAATGCAAGAAATCCTTAGGGGTTCAGATGTCTGGGAGCAGCCCTGCTCTTTGCACTAAAGGGCATAAAGTTCCAAACTTCCTAATATTTCTTAAGAAGTTTGCTCATAAAAGATATGCAGAGATTTTTTATTAATACACTGATATTACTTAATGATAGCACACTAAAAGAAATTTTGGCTATCATCACTCCCTAACTGAAAAGACAGAAATCACACGACCTTTACAACAGTCTATTAATTCACATCCGCACAAATAACTGACTGGGATGGAATACTGAGGTAATATTTTGCATAGCTCTATTAAACTACTCTTTTGAAACTCAGATTAACTCTTTGCTGGATCAGGGAGCACTCATTTCTCTTCTGAAACACTAAACATAATTAGTCTTTGTGCAGCAAATCAAATCCCAACTTTGGTTGCTAACAACATTTCAAAGGCAATTTATATTTATATATATTTATATATAAAAAAATTTATATAAAATTTTATAAAAATTTATATAAAAAAAATTGAACAAAACAGTCTAAATAACACCTGGAGATCTGACAAGTCTTGAACAAAGACATTAAATAATAAATAAACTGATGATTCGTCTTTAGCTTTCATAGTGTTATGCAGGTATTTCCATATAAAGTTTTTATAATACATCTTCAAGTCTAGTCTTTCGCAAACATATCAACACATTCTCCTCTAAATTCTATCAAAGACAATTTCACATTCTTTATAGTACACCTAGAGTCTTTGAAGACTTGAGAAAATTGCGATGTCAGCTCTTTCCAAAGTAAAATGTGATCACTGCAAACAGGACAAGTCTGAGATCTTTGCACCTAGCACTATTCCAATACACAGGTCCCATCCCAACCGAGTAATACTAATTTTATAGTAAGATATGAATCCCATTCCCTTTACCTAAAGCAATGCAGACATAAGTTCAGTATATAAAATCTCCATCCTAGGAATTCTATACAGCTATCACTCTGCATATCATTTTTTCACCATTAGCTTATTAAATCAAAAAGATTATACAGAATGTTACCTCAGTTACTTCCCAATCATTATGCTTTCCCTATCTGAGACAAAATGACAACTTGAAGCTAATTAGTGGGTCTGATTAGCTCTTTAACCTCTAGCAGTAATAAATGTTTCCCCACAGTCAGCCATATGAGTCCATAAAATCTACACTAAAAGTTTCACTACTAAACAAAGTAGAAATAACACACAAAGCTGAGGAACATATGTGAAAATCATTATTGGATGGGACTCAGCTGTTGACCTTGTGTTATTCAACCCAGATCTCCTTAGGATTAGCCTAAATTCTAGAATTTGAACTAGTGCCCAACTTGATTTCTCACATTATGAAAATTGTGATTTCAGGAATTTATCAATATACTAATGAATTGGAGCAATTAAACATGTTATTGTACATGCAGTGGATCATATCACATATCATCCAAACCAGAAATGGTGGCAGTGCATTGAATGAGGATGAATCCCACTTAAATGACAAGACTTTTGGATCGTTTGATCACAGTATTAGGTGAAATCAATTTTGTTTAGCCTGTTTTAAGTACGCAAAGAAAAGATGTGGCATTTGGAGAATGGCAGTTACGCAGAGTAAAAAGAAATCATTAATCCTGGACTTCTAAAAACAGTGATATTAACTTAAACAGAAATCAAAGAAATTCCCATAGGAATTAGGGGAGAACATAAGGAAATGGGCCTTGTTTTCTGCTCTGAGAATAATCAAGGAGGAAGAAACTGTTTTCTCAGGAAACAAAGGAGAGTCTAGGTTTCAGAGGAGTAATCAAAGGGAAACTCATGGACCATAAGAATGGACATTCTGGTGCAAACTAAGAATGTATCCAGTCCAGTATCCCATCATCGCCAGTGACTACAGACAGATGCCAAGGGAAGCACAATAACTAGATGAAGTATACTTTTCCATCTATTTTCAGCTCAGGGGATGTTCTGATTCCACTGTCATTTTTGTATTTAACAAGGCTTAATATAAGTCTCTCAAACGCTTGTCTAATTTCTGCTGTGACACATGTAAAATATTTGCATCTCTAAAACCTTTTGGGAAGGAATTCCACAGCGCTTTTGCTTGTTTTAATCCTGACCCCAGTTTCACCTTATCATCACTCTTTCTTGTATTGGAAGAGAGGGAGATGCAGAAGATTAGAATCCCCAAACTAAAATTAGTTTCTTCCACTTGGAAGTTTTCACCAACTTAACAACGTCATGCTATCATAGAAAGTACAAAGCTAACAACAAAACTGAAAATTTTTCACAAAACTACTATTCATATTATTGATAGGAAAAGCATGATGTCAGATTTAGACTACAAAGTTGCACAAGTAGCATATGTCCTATAGAACTGTAACACCTTCACTATAAACCATGGCATCAGCCAAAAAAAGGTAGCCCCGAGATCCACCAGTATTTTTCACCAACATGAGCACCAGTCAGAAGTCAACAAATGTTAATAAGGAGAGAGGTATTGGGTAGTCATCTTCAGCATTTTTTGTATGACAGTAGGAAATTAATTTATGAATTAATACCTTTTTAAAGTTAAAAGGTAGGAAGAAATTACCTTAGCCTGACAGATAATGCTGTTTGTTCAGAATAAATAGTGCAGGTAGAGAACAGAGAGATGATATTCATCATTATCATCATCATCATCATTATACTATCCCACCCCTAACTCTGTCTGAAAGTGTCCTTGATAAAGCAGCTATGGCCTGAAGGATAAAAAACAATACAAGTAGTCACCATCAGGGAAAGAAGGAGCTCAAAAGAGCCTCGTGATTTGCTATCAAGGTTGTCTTGTTTTCAGATGATCTCCCCTTTTCTGAATTCCCCTTGGTAAAGGTTATTTGCAAATGCTTAGTAAATGCAGCTTCTTAACATTCTCTCTGTGCCTTGTCACTGTAACATGAAACAAATAAATAAACCTTTGAGCTGATTGGTTTATTTCATCTTTTTACAGATTTCATGGTGACACCACAAATACTTGACACTCTTCTTGAACTTTTCACCTCAGAATTGACATATGCTGTATTTCATATATCCCCCTGGGATTCATGTCCTCTAGTTAATCTTCAGCACATGAGAAAGCTAAATTGAAGGAGTCTTTTCAGCTAAGAAGCCTTTCTGAAGACAAAGCTTTATGGTTTTTGTCTCTTAGTTTATGCATATCGACATTTCTGTAGCTCATTCCAGTTATGATATTCAGTACAATATTGATCAATAATTTAGCGTGCTTTATATAGTGCTATCTGACAACACTTTGGGAAAAATTAGCTCAATTACAAATACTTGCTAATAGTTAAAAATCAACCATAAAAAAAAAAAAAAAAAAGGTGAGCACTGTTATTGTGAAATGTGGTATATTTGATAGGCAAATACATCACCAGGTGAGTAAATCTGGAAGATGCTGTACAGTGAAGTAAGTTTCAGCTCGTTGGATACTGTCCAAGCTGACCCTAACAGGACAGTGGATAAAGTGTGACATGTTCCTGCATAGAAAACTTCATGCTGACTAGAGCAAGAATTCATCATAGATTACCTATGAGAATGGAAATAAACAATGTAGACTTCAAAAAACTGCTTCTTACAGCACCAGTGAATGTCTTTTTGATGTAGGTCCCACTTCCTCTACATTCATCCTGAGTTTCTTATGTTCTTGCTAAAATAAAAGCCAATGGGAGCAAAAGAGCTCACAGCCTAAATATTCTGTATGGACTATTGAATTCTTTGGACATCCTTTAAAGAGTTTTAAATTAAGTTCGGGGTATATAATTACTTTAATTTCCCTTATAGTAAGAGTTCTGCTGCACAAAACTTTTTCGGTTATGAACTAAATGCTTTGCTTGCACTACACCCTTTACACATTTGATCAACGGATGTAAGACTCTATTAAATCTTAAAGAGCTTAAGATAATACAGAAGGAGTTTATTTTTCTAGGCGTGTTTTGCATTATAACAACCTACAGTTCATTTTAGACCGTAAGAGTTTTATTTGCCAGGAAAAGAAAGGAATACACTTATCTTTAATATATGATCATTAAATAAACATCTTTCATGCAAGAGATTTGTTATATTAAAGCGTATTAAAATTATATCAGCCAGTTCTTTTATTTTGAAAGGCTGCATACAATACAAGAGGAAAGAGCATTCGTACTGATCTATAAAGGTATAAATAATAAGAAAAGCCTCTCAATTTCTCTCCAAAGCAAAACTCTATTACTTGACTTGCTATCCTGCCAGTCCTCAATGACATATAGATTTCTTCCTATTCCTAACTGATATAGGGTAGGGTTTTTTAAAGTTATATAGTACAGGCATGCAAAACCCTCTTCTTTTCCATGAGATTTCAGTATCAGCCTCTCTTTTCTGTCCTTTTTCCCCAGGGAACCCAAACATCCAGTCTGCCCAGTGATGCTGACATTGTTAATGAAATGAGGGAATCTAACTGAACTTCTCCAACTGTTAATAACAATCAGATGCATGAATCACGTTTGCTAGACAGCAATCCATGGTTCACTTAGGACTATAGAAATTGGCTATGAATCCAACAAAACTTAAACTTCTCAAAAATGTAAAGTATTTATCTTGGACTTCCAAAAGTAATGTCATGGCAAATATGTCAATAGTGTTTTCCAATTATCATCCCTCATGACCTGTCCTAAGTATCCCAGACCAATCTAACTCTTCCCATTCAGAAAATGGAAAATAATTAGCACCTGTAACAATCTGTTATGTCAAAGAATACAGACAGGGAAGGACTCCTGTATAAAAATTCTTCCACAAGGTAGTAAAAAACAAGGCAACCTCCCAAAGAACAAAACTAAGAAAACTAAGTAGCTATGTAAGTAGTTGCACAGTGCAAAAATGGAGGGGAACTGTCTAGGCAACCCTATGCCACATCTGGTAACAACTTGAATGTATTTTTTTAAGACATTCTAAGGCTCTTGATCATTCTTAGCTGAGCACTTGGCCTACATCAATATTATTTGAAATTATTCTTGAAAAAGAACTACTCTAGGTAACATGCTTAGAAATATCCGAGGTTCATCTGTATTCAAAGGAATGGGTTAAAGGTCTGATATTTTTCTGAAGTTTAGCTAAAGTCCTGCTTCTATTTAGAACAAAAATTAGAGTTTGGGAAAAGTGAAATCAAGTGAGTTGTAAGAAATCTTGTTCTGTGCATTTGTTCCCACAGTTTTATTGAACTAGAAAAAGCAAATTTAATTTATATCGTGCTCCTATGTAAAATTTGTTTTCATGTGCAGTTTCTCACTTTGCACCTGCTTTGTTGCACAGAAGCCTTGTACTCTACTGGTTTCGGTCAAACAACTCTGGATTACCCTGGCTGAGAAACAGGCTTTCCAGCAGCTCTATAAATCTCTCATGGTCTCTTGAAACTGCTGCCAACAGGTGGTAAACTGCAACCATTCACTGCAAGCAATTTTGCAGTACAGGCATCAAGATGCTACAGTAACGGGTGGTGCAAAACAAATGGACTTGAGTAGTTCCTAGGACCACACACTAGGTTCATTTAGGCTATGAGGCAGCCATCAGATGGTAACAATTTTGTCACCACTAGTACTGAACATAATGGAATATGTGTCCCGGAGCTGAAAAGCTCCATATCTCATTAACTATCCCCTGAGTCATGCCTGTCACTACTAGCTTTAAGTTTTAATTTCCTTGCTTTCAGTGGTTGTCAAGGCTATTTGACTATATCTTTTGTGTTTAAACAGAGGTACTAATGCCTTTGATGAGATTATGTTGCTAACCTGGTGCTCCAGGAAGTCACAAACATAGAATTGTTTATACAGGAACAAATTAAGTACAGCTCTTTACTCTGAGACAGAAAAATAACTAGTCCTATGAAACACTACATCTTTAGCAAAAGGGCTTTGGAGAGCTAGATTATCAAATGTAACAGTTCAGTGGTTCAATTCATACCTGACAGGCTTCAAAGAATATATATGCAAATTGATCTCCCAGCTGCAAGGGTAATTAACATGGCCTGCTGCAGGGGGCTGTTCTTCCACCCATTCTGTTTCATTATTATTTTAGTGACTTTATATTTCTCTCAACCCACTGTCTTTTGGTATGGAAATAAATTTAACTTCCTGCTTTATGTAAACTTCATTACGCTACAATCAGCAGGGAATATAGCCTGTTGGAAGTGCTAACATTTGTAAACCAAGACAGGCTGATGTAAAACTTAGCACTACACAAATGCTGTTTTTATTGTTGTGTATGCTTTCCTAGTTTTGCCCAATATGGTTCTTATACTGCTATAAGGAACTGTGGTAAGCCTCATACCACATTTAAACCAGTTTAGCAATATTGAGACAGAGTTGATGTAGAACCAGAAAAGACAAAGAATTTTGGAACATGAAGTTTAAGTTTTTTTTCCCCCCGGTAGAGGATCCAAATCATGTTTGTGCTGATGGTTTTTTTTTTTTTTTTTTTTTTTTTCAAAAACTGGGAGAAGGTCAGCCTTAAGTATATAGGATTTCAAGCAGGCCTGAACCTCCTCAGCAGTATATTGAGTCAGGAACTGAAGTATATGTTCTATTTTCACAAAGAGATATGTGCCCTGTGTGTTGGGCACATGTATATGTTGTGATACACATCACAAAATATTCCCCAGATGGTCATGAGGGAAGAGCAGAATCATTTTCCCATTATATAGTAGAAGTGCAACTTATAGGGAAGCAGTCACATTGCACATGCCTGGGAAAGCTATAGACATGGAAAGATCACTGCATTTGGATGCCTTTCACAACTTCTGTATGATCCCATTCCTACAAAATAGAAAGCAAAATTGGTGAGTTGGGCAGAGGGGAACCTCATGAGATTTAACAAGGACAAGTGCAGGGTCCTGCACCTGGGGAGGAATAACCCCAGGCACCAGTACAGATCAGGGGTTGACCTGCTGGAAAGCAGCTCCGCAGAGAGGCATTTGGGAGTCCTGGCTGACAACAAGTTAACCATGAGGCAGCAATGGGCCCTCATGGCCAAGAAGGCCAATGGGATCCTGGTCTGCATCAGGAGGATGTGGCCAGCAGGTCGAAGAAGGGGATCCTGCCCCTCTGCTCAGCTCTGGTGAGGCTGCACCTGGAGGATAGTTTGGGGAGCAGATCATGGCTTCCCAGTACAAGAGGGACGTGTTGCTTCTAGACAGGGTCCAGCGCAGAGCAATGATGATTAAGGTACTGGAGCATCTATCTTATGGGGAAAGACTAAGTGCGCTGGGCCTGTTTAGCCTAGAGAAGAGAAGACTGAGAGGAGATCTGATCAATATGTATAAGTACCTGAGAGGAGAATGTAGGGAGGATAGGGCCAAACTCTTCTCGGTGGTGGCCAGTGAGAAGACAAGGGATAATGGGTACAAGTTCAAACACAGGCAGTTCCATCTCCATGTGAGGAAGAACTTCTTTACTGCGAGGGTGCCAGAGCCCTGGCACAGGCTGCCCAGAGAGGCTGTGCAGGCTCCTTCTCTGGAGACCTTCCAAACCCGCCTGCATGCCACCCTGTGCCAAGTACTCTAGGTGACCCTGCTTGAGCAGGGAGGTTGGACTAGATGATCTCTAGAGGTCCCTTTCAACCTTAACCATTCTGTGATTCTGTGAAAATCACATGTAAATTCATTTTAACCAAATATTTGTGAGCAGATGTGAAGTAACAGCTATAATGCGAAGGTGGCTAAACTTTCTTTCCCATGGGTCTGCTGAAGTCATTTGGTTTACTACAGGGACAAATGTAAATCAGCCCACTGTATATTTCCATGCTATATGTTAAACATTTTCATATTGATGTGTCATATTGTTTTCTCAGACTGAAACTTTTCTAAGCTTCAAGCAAAATATAATGCAGTGTGTGCGGGTGTGTGCATGCATGTGTCCACACATCAATTCTAAATAATGTTGGAAAAAATCTAGAAGCAGGAGCACTATTTTATTAAGAATTTGGACTGTTCTCTCATCAAATCAATGTCAGCTACAAATACAGAAATATTCCAGACTGTATGTTACTAGATTTAGGCCAGTGCCCTGGAGGGTCGGGTCATGCCCTGTATTTATCCTCATCTCATGCTAGAGCACAAAATAACTAGAGGAGTTCCTCTGCTGCCTACACACTACTGCATATCCAATACTTAACTGAGGTTAATTGAATGTATGCTAAAAGAACGCTAGTGGGAGTGGGAATGGGTTAGTACTGCTGTGCCAGATAAGGCCAGTCCTGACCCTTGAAATCATGCCTATGTCTTTTTATAAAGTAAGTAAAAGAGACCATGAGAGGGAAAATAAAATTATGAAGGAGAAGGGGAGAGAGAGAACAGGACATTTGTGTCAGTTTTATGTTTATGAAGATATACTGATTTAAGTATTTACAGATGGGATATTTTTTCTGTGGTGCCTTATGGAATTAGGTGCCCAGTTCCCATTGAAATTTATTGATGGCTGAGAGTCTCTCTCTCTCTTAGCATCCTTAGAATAAGCCAACCTACATTTTGGTCTGAAAAAGAGACTTCATAAATTACATGTTGCCAGTATGGAAAATAACACCTTTATGAGGCAATTTCTGGCAGATTACTTGATGTGCATCACCACAGACTCACATTCAAGAGATTTGGACATGGCCCATAATGAATAAGACATTCCCAGCAACAGAACACTGATTTTGCATTATTATAAACCAGGAGTTGACAGCAGAATACCGATTTTGCATTATTATAAACTGGGGACTGAAAGTTACTGTTGTCTGGCAAGTGTTCAGCAATCATTTGTTGGCAGCCTCAGCTGAAAAGCCAAGGACTGGGAGAGCAGGACGCCCAAACATATCTTTCTGAGAGGCAGCCTCTCAGGTCAGTTTTAAGAAACACTTCAATGCCTGCGGAAGGGGCCAGTACTTAAGCTTTCCACTTACACGCTGCAAAAAGCAAAGTTTCGGTTTTCAGAGTGGCTAAGCTTCCATGTTTCGCATCCCACTCAACTCATCCTTTAAAATAATTATAAAGAAAATGGAAGACCTGTAAGGTGAGCCTGAAGTGCTCACAGAGTAAGAGAACAGTCACAGGCAGGGACTGATTTTTCAATTTCTTCTGATTTTGCTATATAGCTGAAAAGGCTGAAGTGGCCAACAAAAATTCTGCCTCTGTAATTTTCCACCATGTCTGCAAAATAGCTCTTTAAATGCCATTTGACCTTGAATACAAAAATAATCTGTCCTTTATGAATCTGTCTTTTCATTGCCTGGCTTGCAGCATCAAATTTACATCCTATCTTACTGTGGAGCTTCTTGTGATAATGAATTCACCCAAGCAGCAAGTATCTGTGGGCCAGAAATGCATTCCTCCACTGTATAGAAGGAAGGGTGCAGATGCCTTCTGTCTGTCACATGTCATTTCTCTGTGACCTATTGGGCACCAAGTCATTTATTAGATCTCACTCAGAACCCACTTAAGGCCTATGCATTTTACAGGAGTATAATTGTTTAGCTTTTGAAAGCAAGCTGAAGACTCTAACTTATCATTATGTAATAATGAATATTTTTCCTTTGTTATCCTGCATGTCTTTTTGTCCATCCCCTCTTTCTACTATTATTCTTTCTTACTGGACTCAGTGGGATTGCTCATGTGAGAAAAAGTGTCCAACTAAGTAAGAGGTGGCAAAGCCAAGCATTTAGAACTGCATGGCTATGCCTTCCGTTCTAGGACTGAGTCCTTCCTTTCACACTGCTAGTTCAGGTGGTGGGTGGCTGGATCAAGCGACAGCAGGCTGTAGGTCAGGGGTGGCCTTCTCGTGCACGGCTGCAAGGCAGGTAATGAAACCAGACATGGCACACGGCTCAGCCTTGACTTCTGCTTAACACATAGAAGCAGCAGCCAGAGAAGCAAAAGAAAAAATAATGGGGGAAAATAAAGTTCCCGTAAGCTTTTTCACCCTATCCATTTATAATTCACACCAGCGACTGTGTTCTTCTGGGCAGAGGCAGTAACTCTGTATTTGAGAGTGAATTCCGAACAATTCCTTTGGAATGAGACCTGCGTCAATTTGCAACAAGTGCTGGAAATGGAGGAAAATCCAAGAAAGACCAGAGCAGCGTGGATAAAATGACATCTTTTCACGTATTAATTAGCTTACAGCAAAATTATGAGGCATTCAGTTAAAAGTGCATGTACAAGAAATTTACTCCCCTGGCTCTTCCCTCTGAATCCAACAAACTGGTTATGCCATGCAGAATGAAGACGTGTGTATGACAAAACCTGACTTAGAGATCTACAGTGCTCCTGATATGACCTTCACAAGAACATTATGAGGCTATGGAAAAAAAAAAAAAAAAAAAAAGCAAAAAAGAAGTGCTCTTCTATGTCCCTACCAGCAGCCGTTCAAATTAAAATGCCTCAAGAAGATTCAAGGACCCCTGTATGTTTTTTGGTTTTGTTTCATTTTGTTTTGTTTTTTTCTGTCTGAGAGAGAGAGAGGCTTCCAAGCACTTACTGCTTCTCACTGTGTAAAACTGAAGGCAGGTGTCCTACGTATTGTGTGCAGCATCATTTCTGTGAGTGATACTGCTGCACAGCAGAAGCCACTAGGCTTTTTCCCTGGAAGAACTGCTATTCTGAGACTTTTTTTGTCAAGCAATGATGGCATGAGGAGCAATTGCCCTTGACATTTGTGAAGGGTCACCTGACTGCAGACCTGAAAATAAACCTCTGATTACATGCCATCACTTCATGCTGGATCAGTTTTAGCAACAGTAGCAGCAAGTTGTGCTGTGACCTCCATATGCAGAGTGGATACAAATGTACTGGAGAAATTACAAGTACTAACAAACTCTTCTCTAATTTTAATTTTCATTCTCAGAGGCCAGTAAAGATACCAAGAAGACAGAGCCAAATCCCTTTTGTGCCTCTGAGCTGTCTTCTTGAAGGAACTATTTCATTTCAAGGAAGCCACAGGACCTCCTTAGACACCATGGTCAGCTGCCCTACAGAAACATTCTTAAAATCTTTCGATCCAGAGAACAGCCAGTGCAATACTGAAAAAATACATATACCTTTGGCATTTCTTAGATTATCTAATCCCAGCCATGATCATAGCAATAGATGTGTATCTGTTGCTGCTAGCATCAGAGCTGATGCTGTAACCCCACAGTAGGTGAACAGTTTCAGTCTTTTCTGGGCTCCCTGCTGAACCAGGGCAGCCACAGCTCCCAGTGTGACTACAGCTCAGCAGGTCACTAAGAATCAGTGCTCCTCCTAAACCATGAAGCTCAAGTTCCTTTGTTTCCTTCACTGCAAAGTACAGCTGGGAAAGCTGAGCTGTGAAATTGCATAAACAGCAAGACAAACAGCCAGGTAATAGATATTTCTTACAAATATAAACATTTGCAGGTCCAGGTCAAGAGAATAGCTTGGAAAATCTCTGGGGAGAAGGAGAAGGAGGAATGTTTTAGTAATCAGGGTAGGACAATAAGTGTATTAAATAATCATGTATTTGCTTTATTTGGCATTTGTTCCTTCAATGGGAGACTAGGAACATGAAGGATATAGCAGCAGGGGCATCTGATTCAGGACAATTCCTCAGAAGCTGCCCAAAGAATATATATAACCAAACATCAGGGGACACAGAAGCATACTGCAGATGAGGTGTGAAACTTAAAGTGCCAATTACTTTTGATCATTAAGCACTCCCAGCATTTCCCAAGTATCAGGGGGTTAATTCCAGGCTCTTGGCTGAAATAAGAATAAGTAATTGCATTCTGCTTACCAAGTATTCTCTGTCAGCTTAAAGTATTCACAGTATTTCTTCCTCACTTTCCACTTTTTGTCCTGGAGATGTCCTGGAGATCAGTGATGTGGGCTGTAAAGTCCAGTGATTACAGGAAGTTCCTAAGTTTTTGCAAGAAGGATTAGTTACACCAGGTCCTGCAAAGTTGCATAATGTGAAACGGAAATATACCCCAAAAAACTTCTAAACGAGGTGATACTTTAAACTTTGGACAGATACTCCCAGTTTCCATTTTCAGTATTTGAATTCTCTAAATTAAAGACCTATTGACATCCTCCACAATTAGACTTACCTTTTGACCCCTACTTCTCCTTTCCACACCACTCTTTCTGTGTTGGCATTAACTCTGCCTGGTTCTGCTTGCTTACTTAGAGCAGTTTGACTTCAGTAGTTCAGCCACAGTGCTCTCACTAAGACCCAGTTCCAGATGATTTCTAGCTATAGCTATAGGGCCAAATTCAGAAAGGCCAAGTTAGGTCAACAACATCACTGGCAGCTCCTCATTTCCCAAACTAACTATCTCTAGTCTGCTGCTTTTTTCTGTTTCAGTCAAAATGAGATGGGTTACCACAGATAGTATAAACACTGTTCCTTTGATAACCTTGTCAAATTTGAGGCAGGTGAAGGCACATTTATTCAAGTAATTCAGCCAGCAGATCAAGGGATAATCTCCTTTGAGAGAAAAAAGTGTTGTAAGCGATAACTTTTTGATCCAGCACAACTGGATAAGGACATGGGCCATGCCTTCACTGATAATTTCAGTGACAAAATCCAAAATTTGAAGTCTCAAAAATCTACATATTCCTGGAAACATCCACCTTACCTAAGTGCTTAAACATTAGCTAAGTGTACAGAGATCTACGTATAATTGTAAAAATACTTTTTTGAATGAAAATATTAAGAGAAAATGGAAGCAAAAGCATTATTATATGCATCTGTTTTTTCTATATGGCTCAATTTTTCAGTTCAGTTTGGAGGATTTTGTAATTACATACATTCACGCTCACACATTTACAGATAATTGTGAAAATATTTTGCTTAATACTGGGGCTCTTTTCTCTTTCTGGAGAACAAAATTTTTGAACTTTCATATTTCAGGATTTTGTTTTTTAAAAATGAGGAGGGTTTAAATTAGAAGATATTTTTTCCCCAGAATTTCTGACAAGGTATAACTAGCTTTTTCTAACCCAGTTCCATCAGAAAGGCAGAATATTAGTCCTATGGTATCACTTGTATTATTTATATAAAACAAATATAGGTACTTCTAGAAATCACAGAGAAGTATTAATGGTGTCAGTCATGACCAAATTTTGTCATCATTAGCACTAAGTGGTGAGATTAAAGTTAATGTCTCTTCTATTTTCAAAAATAAAACATAACATTTTTCCCTTTATCCCTTTTAAAAAAATATATATAATGTTTTGCTTTCCCATCCTGTGACAGGCTGTCCTCCTAGACCCACAAATCTACAACAGATTTTTCCTGCATCTGATTCACTCCTGTAAATTCTATGCTGGGAAGATCTTGCATACATCTCTGAAGTTTCAGTCATAGGCAATGGTACCTGCTCAAGCACTAGTAGAGGCAGAGAGATGTCCCTTTGAAGTATCTTTGAACATAGAGCATAGGTCCAAAGATCCCAAACTTAGATTTGATTTGGAGATCTAAACTTAGAAAGATCCTAAAGAAAAGGAGACCCACAGCTACCTGCATAAATAAAATACAACACCATAATGGGCACTTAAGTGAGGGAGGAATAGTTTCAAGACCTGTAATTTAGTCAAAATCAATTCCTACTACTGTTTCCAAACTAGCCAAAAGAGGGGGCTAGTTCATTCTTTTTGTTTTCAAGACATATTTCTATTTCCTGACCATATTCCTTGGGTCCTTCCAATATTCCTGCTGGAAAATGAGGTGAATCTTCTCCTGAGTCACCCTTCTTACTAGAAGATTGATTCACCGTAAGACCCCTTGCTTTCCATTTTCTTGGCAACAGCTTCATCTGCATGACTGTACTTCACATAAAAAGGCCTTCACCTATCCACAGTACTTTGCAACATTGCTGGCCCATTTCATGACATCAATTCAACTTTTGTGAGAAAAGAAGACCTGTTGAATGGTGTGTTTTCCACAATTTATGTCAAGATTACCCTGTTCTTTTCTTATAGCCCAGTAGTGAATCAAGAAAGGAAAAGTTGCTACCCAAGTTTCAACAGTATCTTTGACTTATTGCTGTGATTATACTAATTGCTCATCTTCCTAGTGGGAGGTTGCAGGAAGCTGTTTTGAAGTAATCAAGCTGAGATGCGGACTTCTATTTATAAGAGGCCTAGAAATCTTACTCTCCCGAAAAGAGCATCTAATTGAATCTCTAGAAAACGGGAAATAAGATTTCTTTTTTCTCCCTCAGAGATCTTGCACAATAGTATGTAATTCAGTTCTTTCTCACTATGAATGTCTATGAACTTAAAATGATGGTGCCTCAGAGCTCTGCAGACAACACTTGCTTATAGATTTTTGGATACACAGCAAAACCTTTACAGATCTGCATTAACTCCAGGATCATCTCATACAGAGTTATATGAACATGTGTATTACCTAACTCCTTAAATGCTAAAATTATAATGTTTCATATTTATATGAAGGGTTTCAGCCCAGAGCAGTCTATTGTGATAAATATATACAGTACCAGTGGAAGAACGAAAGAATGAAAGAATGAAAGAATGAAAGAAAGAAAGAGAGAGAGAAAATGCCAGTTGCCGCACAATTATAGTCCCAAGAAAAGTCTCCATCTAATAGGGAGGGATAATTTAGATCAAGAACACTTTGATTTGTGCTGGTCATAATAAGGTCCATTTTTGCTCCATTGGCACCTTTAAAAGTTAAAAAAAAAAAAAAAAAAAAAAAAAAAAAGCCTGAAAGACAATGTATCTATTTCAAACAAATGAAGCTACATTATCAAGGTTTGAACCAGTACCTTAAAATGATCTTCCGACACTCTTTGTGTAGTAAAGTCCAGGTAACTTTCTTCAGATGAATAAGATCATTCTCTTCAGATGAGGTTGAATTTCATCACAGATCACCACCAGGATTTTGTTGTTCTGTTTTTTTTTTCTAGTTGATGAGTATAGTTTCTTTGTGAAACTGGACACGTATTGTTAATAAGTTGTTCCAGGAAAGCCAAAATGACTTCATAGCAAAGGCAGTGTTTTGCCCAACATTTTCAACTAAAGAGAAAGAAAATGGAAATTCTTAGTGAACTGTTCTGACATTTCTGACACATTTCATTTACAGACACATGCAACAAACACAAAGGAAATAAAGGGCTAAATCCACACTGGTACTAAAGGAAGCAGCAAAAGTGACATTTTGTTCAAAGTACACTAGCTACTAGGGATTTTATGGAGGCTGAAAAAAAACTAAGGTTAAAATCTTTTCTCAGCACAAGGGGATTTGAGTATGTGTATTTCTTCTCCCAAGGAAATATCCTAAATACTGACTGTTCTATGAGGCATTCCGGGATGGACAAGAGGTATAGAAGATAGGAAAATTCTTCAGGCTATTTAGTCCTTGCTTATGAATATGAATATGGATTTGTAGGAACGGACTTAAACGCGAACTAAGCTAACAACTGGCTTGAGTGCTTTTTATTTTTATTTTCATTTCTTTTTATTTTCATCCTTTTAATCTGCCTAAGAGCATTCTTCCCCGGAAGCTTGTATTTCTGGATAGAGTCCCAGCTCAACAAAAAAGTCTCCCAAAGAAAGTACAACCACATAAACAGGACTAGCTGAAGAAACATTCCAGACTAGCATGCAAGTCAAGGCACTTTCTTGGAAGACAAGATACATTTTCAAATCACCTTTGGCAAAAGGATGTAAACTAGAGTCCTCTATACTGTGCATGAGTGCCCTACAACTGAACTTTTCAGGGAGAAGAGTTGATGGCTGCTTAAGAATCTATTTTTAGATAGCTCACATGCACAGATTCTGGATGCTGAGACACAAGAAAAGAGGATTTCAGATAGAAGAACTGAGCATGGGAAACTAGAAGGATTAGGGAGTACCATTTGATTGTTTTATTAGACAGACTTATGGGAGTCATAGGCCAAGGAGAAAAGATGTCTTTTGAAATGGGATTTGAAGACAGCCAGGAGGTCACTGAGGAAAGCAGCAGGGTATCTATTACAGAAGCTGAGATTCGCAGGAGAAGGACTAAGAGAAAAAGAGCCAAAATTAAAAGTCCTCATCTACCTCTGTACATCATCACAAATCAATACAAACAAAGTAATTCGCAGAAAGCAGTGCTCTGATGTGTTTGTTTGCAAGCCCCGATGGATCTATTGGCAGGCGTGCCTATTGTTCCTCTCCTTGACGTGACATGCACAGCGCAGGTATCATGATGTATATAAGCCATGAAAAACTCCAGTGTGTTTCATTACCATGAGAAATGCAGGGGCTGGCTGCTTTTGACAGCCTGTGATGCTATTAGCGAGCCGTTTGCGTTGGTAGCTGAGGAAAATTCAGTCAACATATTTTAACCTTCAGAGCAATTCGAGCACATTCTGATCTTAGCCCAGCAGCTGATAACAACTGAAGTACAGGCTCTGCGTCAGCCAAACAACCGCTGGGGGAGGGGAGCTCGCCTCGCCTACCTCCCCCTCTCCAACCCGGCCTGCAGATCAAGCTCATCATCCCTTTCAAGGCAAAAGGCATTGACAACATCTTTCTTCCTCAAATAACACGGAAAGAAGGGAAATTTCCACAGCGCTAAAGTTTTATAGAGCAGTGAAAATGCACCGGGAGGACTGCCCAAACCTACCTGATGCTGGTCTCCAGCATAGATCCTGGATTATAAACTGAATTAGGCCCTGATCCAAGATAAATTGTAAACTCTGCTGACTTAATTTCAGATCCTTTCTGCAGCCTTTCATTACGAGTTGTAAAGGTGCTTTCTGCTTTTTTTTTCTCCATAAGGAAAGCTAAATCTCAATTCTGCTCAATGATGAAAGTGGCAAGGTTGGTAGGAAAAGGGGGGGTAAAGTGGCCAACTCGTTGAGTTCAGCCTGGGTCTCACACATGTAGGAGTGCTGGAATTCCGCAGCTTCACATTTGGAAATGGGCCCGGGCTAGAAAGTAAAAATAGAAGAGTGTGTATGGGATTCTAGGAAGCTCAGCTGCAAGGAAGAGGGAAAAAATGTTTCCTTTAGACCTTGATTCGAGCTTTTCGGAAGTTTCAAGGACAAAGATGAAGGGGCTCCAGGGTTCCATTTCATTTTAGAACTCATCATTCATTATTCTGCACAGCAAAAAAAGCATTCCTAGCAAAATGATTTCTTTTTCAGCTCGTCTTTTAGTTTGCTTAAAAAAATACTTAGGCAAAACATCCATTTATGATCTCCATGATTATTTTATACCAGACCACTTTTTAACCATTATTCTTTAGCACTAGAAAAGGAGAAAAGATCTGGCAAATCGAGAGAACTGACAGTAGATAACACTGTTCCTTTAAGCTGCAGCCTGTAGTAGAGAGCAGCTGTATCATTTCCCTCAGGGAATATTGTTCTTCTGCTTCCCTCCTCAAATGTCCCCAGGACGAGCAAAGCAGGTTCACATGGGTAAGCGTATCAAAGAGAACCAAGCTTAGACTGGAATGCCCAAATTTTCTGAACTTATAAACCTTATGCAAATTTCCCATATATACCCCAGGGCACAAGTTGTATTTCATCCATTTTGAGAAGCTGAGCACAGAAGACACTAAGATAGGTAAGATGGGATTAAAAAAGCTACCCTTGAGGATCTGTTGAGAAATGGGCTGCACTGGACTCAGACAACAACACTTGGCTGTATACATAGCTCTGTATGCATGTGCTTGTGTGCATGTATGTGTTTGCATGTGTGTGTGTATTCAGCTATAGCTGTACACAAATAAGGAAACTGCAGATGGAAACACAAACACCAGGACAGTACTGTCTATTTTTCCTGTGCAAAAATAGTTTGGCTGCTACCACCACTGCTAAAGAAAGGGTCTGGGAGTATGAGGAAGTGGTCTCAAGTTGCAGAAGCAGAAGGCACTGCTCCTTCCCTTTGCATTTCCACAACAAGCATGTCCCTGCACGCCATCCTCGACTGTATCACTGAATTTTGCTTGCCAAAAGAAGCCTTGAGGTAGCACTTCAGTGAGGTCCCAGGGGGCCCCTGCAGTGCTATCCTCCACAGCTGGGCTGTTTTGCCCCTTTCTTGGCTTTTCAGAGACTCACGTTGCCCCATAGCCCCCTGTTAGCTGGTCCCATGGCTTAGGACCAACTACTCGCAAGCTACAACTTCTACGACTCCCTCTTGGCAGTGGCAGGGGGTATAACATCAAAAGTTGGACACTTCCTAGGTCTTACTACAATCCTACTAGGCCCCGTATAATTAAGTCATCCTCTTGTGTCATTTTTTTTTTCTCATTGTATTTTTACATCAACACCCAAAAGGGGAGGAGGCATGACTGTTGGCCCTCTGAGGGAGGATGCCTGTGTGTATAAACACACACGTTTTCAATTTTAAAAAATTAACATCGCTTTCAGTCTCACTGGTGTCCATTTTGATCCAGTACTGCATATTATTCCCATTTCAGCACAACTGTTTTCTTCTTTTCTTTTGATAATAATATAAAATAATCTTATGTGAAATAAAAACAGCAAAAGTGGCATGAAACAGCAGCAAAATAAGAGTAGCTTTCAGCAGCTTGACTTGCATAATCTGAGCAGGAAATAGCTTAAATGAATAAATAAAAAGACTAGTAATTTTATTGAATTATATTATTCAGTTTCAATTGGCTCTCCCAACATAAACAGCCCCGTGATTGATGTGTTATTGTGAATTTCTAGATTGTGTCTGTAATGAATGTGTTCAGGAATGACCCTCTGAGAGTAAATCAATACTGGGAAGAGACCTCTGCTGATTTTGAATTCCGATTATCCTAAATCATTTTTTTAAAGCCCAGAATTTCTATGAACAACAAAAATCACTACAAAATGCAGAAAAAAAATGGTAGTTTTCATAGTATAGATCCTTTCAGCACTCTGGAATGCTCTTCCATACTTACGTCAAGGCTTTCAGACTACAGAGCTGACAGGCAGATAAGGGAAGGAGTCAACTAGCATTCTCCAGAACAGTTGATTTTCCAGCTTGTGATCACTACAAAACCACAGGCGAAACCTATGAAAAACAAGCTTGTTGACAATAAACTTATTTCTGAAAAAAATCCACAGATTTAAAAAAAAGAATAAGAAGAAGAAATAAAGAAGAAAAAAAGTTGGGAAGTACTGTTGTAAAGCAGCGCAGGTTAAACTTTGCAGTTTCATTTATCTTTTGGCATTAGATGAATGGAAGGTTGAAGCAATGTGGTCCTTTCTCCTCACTTCAAGAATAGGCCATGTAGAAAGACCCATTGATTTGTGGATATGGCTGGATGGTAAACATCTTTGCTCTGCTTTTTACCCTGATGATTTCTCCATTTCAGGTACTGCTGAGGGTTGTGCTGCAAAGGTAATGGAGGTAATTCAAGTATCTCTGAATATATGAATCACAGTGCATGTGACCTACTGTTACTGATTTCCAGTTTCTTTTTGCTGGTTTCAAGATCTTTTTTTCTGTTTGTTATGAAATACATGTTTCTCCTCTGTGAGTTTTCTTGGGGTGGGGACACACTGTGCTGATGCAGAATTTTTGTGTAGGGGGTGGGGGAGGAAAAAAATGACTGGGAAGTAAATATACATCCTGTGAGGACAACTCAAATAAGGGCAGGTGGCAGCCAAAGTCTTAAGTGTCATCGCAAAAGAGCTACTAAAGTGGAATAATATTTATGCACTGCAAACAGATTTGTGCTACTGAGCAAATCTGACTCCTCTAGGGACTAAAACTCACAAATACAAGCCATTGCAGGCAATACAGCGGGCAAACAAACAGTTTAGTGTCAAATAAAATGAAATATAAAACAATATGAGTGGTGCTCAAACGGGAAAGAGAGAAGTGGATATTCTATATTAGCACTTCTAATGCCTCTTATTTGAGAAAGGATGTCTGGGGAGGATATTTACTACTGTTTGTTAAAACTTCACTGCACTTGGTGGAAAGCGAGGATACCAAACATAAAGAAGCTGGTAGGAAGAGAGCTTACAGTTACACTCAGTGTCCTCCTCTAACTGCTAGTCATAAGCATCCATTTCCAAAACCCTATCACTTTCCTGTCTCCAGTACCAAAGCTACATTAATGACAGTCTAGACATGATAGGAGGTATTGGCATTGTCTCTAAAATAATGTGACAATTCTCAATAGCAGTGATTTTAGGTGTGGATCAAAAAGGAAGAACAGCTGAAGTGGTTCAGCCAATCTTGCGTTCCCTTCTGGAGAGAACACAGTATTTAGACACACAGAACCACCTACATGTCTCAAAACAAGCACTAAAAACTGCATACATCTGGCTTTTCATTGTTTTTTGAGCTCCAGTGGTATATACAGCCAATTGTATGGGAATCTTTCAGTGCAATTATTTAGGTTACTCCAAATTACAGCGCCTTATTTTGCCACCCAACTATTAGCACAGAGTTTTGGACTCCTTATGCAGGCTTTAGAACTTATATACTGGGGGAAATTTTACCAGCAAGATACACGTGATATTCACCTTAAATATCTGTAGCTAAGTGCCCAATTCCTGCCCCACGAACATACAGACTTCCTTTGTGTGTGTGTGCGTGTGTGTGTGTGTGTTTTGTGTGTATGTGTGTTTTTTTAGTTTGCAGGGCCAAATCATTCTACTTCTACATAGTTCAGAGCCTCCTTTGCCTCCACCGGTCTTACTCCCAAACTCACTGGGAGGTGAAGAGGAAGAACAAACAGGACAAATGCATTCCTGGTGTAAGTAGATGAAACCTTACAACCTCATTTTAACTCTGCCCCCATTTTAGTTCTAGTCAGTTGCGTAGCAGCTGTTTACACCAATTATGAATTTGGCCTAAGATACAGAAATAAAGTAGTGGATTATGTTCCATGGAGAGTACATTAAAAATAAACAATGCGTGTGTGTGTGTGTGGCAGAATTGAGTCTTGAGTTCTTAATTATAGGAAACAGGAAATACTTTGGTTGCCCTCCTTCCCGAGATCAAAATTAGTTAATAATTACACCACTTCTTAAACCTTCCTTCTCTCTTTGGCTTGCTGCCACTGGGGGAGGTGGGGGGAAGCAGGAAGGAGAGAGGATGGGAGGGAACTAGGGATCACCATAACAATATATAGGTGGAAAAAAGAGGCATTACATGCTCTAAGATAAGAGCAAGGAAAGCCATGCATGATAAAATCAGCTAGTTCTTCCCTTGTGTAGCACAGTAGGTCGTTCAGGAGCATTCAGGAGAATTCTTTTGCTTTGCTATTTTTTTCACAGGCTGTACTTAGGAAGCTGCAGAGCTTTATCAAAAGGCATTCAGGAGTGGGGGTGGGGAGGAAGTGTTAGGAAAGATTTCAACAATTTTTAAACCTTCTGGCAATTTTGTGCACAGAAATCCAGCTGGAGGTGGAGATGAGGGAATAGAAGTTATTTTTACATAAGATTAACCTGGCATTCTTCTCTGCTTTAAGGCATTGTCTCCTCTTTGTTTGCATTTCTTTCTTTTAAATTAAACAAATCTAAAATTAACAACTCTTCAGATGATCTGAGTCGAATTCCCCGAAACGTTGCATGAGACTCAGTGGCAGCATTTGGTCTGTTGAAAGTAGTCAGAACAGGCTCAAACGCAAAAAGACTCTTTTCATTAACATTTTTTATACCAGTATAATGACACACTTTGTATAATAACCTAGGTAAAGACTGAGAATAGTGAGAATCCAAGCCTGCAGCTTCACATCCTGTCAATACCAGACAAAAAAAGGCTGCAAATGAAGATGTAAAATCAGGTTCATGTTTAAAACATTTAAACTAATTTTGCTTTAGGAAAGAAGCAACACATTAAGAACAATGTGTGAATATCCACTGACAGTACTGAGTGCAGAATATTGTTTCAATAGTGCAGTTTGTTCATATACATAAAATAAGTAGGATTCAGTTGGTTAATAATTTATCCAGGGACTTCTTAATCCTGAACCAAAAATATCCTTGAATGTTTCCAGAGAAACAGATATCAGGCATCCACAGCAACTGTAAAATCTGCCCTTTTTCTCCTTTATACTGGTTGACAGTTCATCATAGCCTTGGCTCTGAAAAGACATACATACATGATTAATTTAATGCACAGCAAGTAGTGCCATTAACATCATGTGCCTAAGTCTTCCCAAACTCAAGGGCCCAGGTTCACTTACATTTGCCTAATGCCCTCTCAGCATAGACAGACCCCTTGGGATGGGTTTTGTGCAAGTCGTATTTCAGAGAATGAAGGAGAGCAAAAAGGATTTGTCTTCATAAAAGAACTATCTCTGTCAGTATTACAAAGCAAGGGTTGTCTGTAGGGGCTGGCAGGACCCGTTCTCTTGTTTCTTTACGTCAGCAGAGCACCACACGCAGTGGGTCCACCAGCCCCTCTCTCATTGGAAACCCTTCATACCTAGTCCTAGCGGTGTGGTCAGCAGGACTGGAATCATGGCAGAGTAAGAGTTTTCCAAACAGGTGAAATGGATGTACAGCTACTTTGGCCATGCTGGCAAAAGAAACCTCTGTGTTTCAACCTTTTGGCTTCTCTCAGAGAGTCCTGGCCTTGTTTTCCTGAAATCCCTTTGAGAAAGGCCGGAGGGCTCAGGTGGCGAGCGCTCAACTGCTGCCTCTGCTCCAGCAGATACCATTAACCCTTTGGCTGCTAATTCACCTCCACAGAAAAATGGGTGGCTGCACTCAGACTCCACAGCATTTATCTACTACCCCTGATGTCCTCGAAAGTTCAAGGTTCAACAGCAGCCAAGCACTTAAGGAACCACTTACTGCAGTTTGGTGGTCAAATGGATAACAGCGATTACCTCCAAGGGCTCCCTGAGTATTTTCAGCATTGTGACTGACTCACTGGCTATCAACAAGCAGGTTTTCCAACTTTTCTGCAATATGTACAATAATACCGCCTTTGCATTGAATCTATGAGGTTTAATTAACTCATTAGCACAGAAGACTTTGCATCTCCTGGAAAAAAGGCAACAGTGTGAGGACGAACATCTAGAGTTATACTGAATTTCAAACTATAGCCCAGTGGGCAGATTTTGGAGCAAAGTTACACTGAACACACATACCTATCAGCAGGGAGCATTGACACTTCTCTTCAGCCACATAAGAAGAGTGAAAATTTCATATATTAATCTTGCAAAGTGTGTGCTCCCTTGTTAAAGCAAAACAAAATGAAACGGATACAGCCTGAAAAAGTGTTCCTTAATCTGCGTACTTACAAATACAGTGGGCATAGGTATTTGGAAGTTAAATAGATTTGTAACATAACGTTATAAGAAATAATATTACTCTTGATATTAAGTGGTAATTTCAGCATGCTGAGGAGAGGCTCTTAATGAGTTTACTGTAGGCTACCATGGAGAAGATGATAGAACTGGGATGCAAAATGATTATACGCTTGGAACTACTCTTCCTTTTAATATCACAGTGCCTGTAAAAGTAAACTCAGCCTCTGCTACGTAACACCTGAGTTTTGCTTTTTCCCAAGATTTGTTTGTTGATTTTGTTTTTCTAAATTTGAGAACATCCATCTAGATCTCTGCTCCCTCAGATACCATAAAGAGCTTTGAAATCTGTATTTGGGGAAGAGAAGATAGCATGAAAGCTAAAGACACAGAATAGTCACACACTGTGTTATATTATCTTCTGCTGCAAACCACCGGGAAAGTAATTACAAGGCTAGAAAACCAGCACAGTGCCCACAGTTACTGAATGGCTATCAGGTTCATCTAACATAATTCTCGCAGAGGAAAAAATCACTTATGGTAAAAGAAATGCCAGTGTACTCTGAAATACACCCTCCTCTATTCCCATTACTCTAGAAGAGCTTCTAACTATTAAACATTAACATTCAGCAAGCTATACAAAGCAGAATGATGGATGAATTTTTGCTTTATGAGTCATCACACATTCTCTTAGCATTTTTTTTTATGAAGGAACTTCCTTAAAACTTGATCTTTAATAACAAGCTATTTAGATTCCTCAAATTAGCCTCAGGTTTCCACTATAAACACACTTTTACAGAGCTTGTGATTACTGATGGAATAACAAGATTTGAGTGTTAGTCCCCAACTTAGCCATGAACAGATAACAGTTAAGATTCAATCCCTGGCAAGCTGATCTGCTTTGAACCATGATGGTTAATACAAGCACAGTTCACTGGCTCACAGATGACACTGACACCCTGGCACACCATCTCTAACGTCTGGCACTGGCTTAAAATTCTTCCAGACAAATTCTTTGGTCTTCTGTACAACTATATCCACTGTCCAGCAGTTGAAAGAAGAAGAGTGTTTGACTGAAATTGAACTCCTTGCAACTGGTCTAGACTGAGACTTGGGCCATGTAACAGTGCTGCAGGAGGGACACTGTGATCCTAAAATCCAGAAGCCAGTGTCCACATCCTAAGAAACAAAATCTTTAGATTATGATGCTAACAGCATTACTACCATAATTTGGTGCAGTGTTTTCCTATGAAACAAAATTCCTTGCCTCTTACGCATTTTAAAATCAAGAACACAAGAAATTTAAACTATCTTAGGTAGGCAGGCAAAAAAAGGATAAGGATCAGAAAGGAAAGGATGAGAAAAACAAGACAATGTTAAACTGCTTTGGAGTATAGTAGGTTCCGTGAGAAACAACAAAGTGTCTAAGGTCTAACTAGCGAACAGTGTATTGATTAGTTGAAGTTTTAAAGCTAATGATGCAGAATTCCTATTTATTATTTGGCCATTTTTGCCACACTGAGTACAAGTCTCAAATTGTGAAAGTTTGGGGTTTTTTTTTTTAATTCTTTCTAGAATTGTGTGTTTATATAAGAGTTAGTTGTTTTTAATCATTTTTTAGTCTCCATGACTACAGATAAAATTATGAAAACATTTACTGAAGCAGTCACTTACAAGTCAGCATCCACAAGGAAAACAAAAAAAGATCAAAATATGTCACTCCTTTAAATCTCAAGACTTTTGAAACCATCTCTTAGATATGGGAATCTATCTCATGATTCTGAATGCTTTAGTTTGGCAATACAACTTTAACATGTAGGGAGAAAGGGACTATTTTAAGATTATAAAATCTGAGGTAACATTCAAAAAATGAAATATAAAAATCTCCAGGCAGATACATGACCATATATATAGCTTTAATCCATTTGCATCTTCTGCAGTCACATCAGATATTGGCCAATGTTTCAGTTGCTGAATTTTACAACAATGACTACATTACTGACTCCGTATGAAATACAGGTCATTTAGAGAGACAAGTCATATAGACATACATTTACCTACACATATATCCGGGAAATAAAATAAAGAAAGAGGATCATATATATACATATTCCTGTCTAGAAAATAAACCACGTTTGCATTTGTATGCAGGGCTCTTGATTCTCATGAGGCAGTTATTAGAAGTTTCCTTCTCGTATTTAGTCATGTTTGGAATTGTTTTCAGGATGTTTATACTCTTTCTTCAAGTTGTCACCAGCTCATTACCACAGAATTACATTTTACAAACAAGAGCTGGCTAGAGCCAACTTGGCTTGGCTACTGCTGCCTGAGGGAATTTGAAAAAAATGATAATTTCCCTGCCTTTGGAAATAGACAGGCATGGACCAAACCACAGGCAATCTCACCTCTTTACTCCCTTTCTGAGTGGAGCAAGCAGCTTTTGTTTTCTTGGAGGAGCTGTTCTGTTATTTGAATAGAAAACACACATACCAAATATTTTGGCCCCAAAACCATAGTAGATCTAAGCAGACATGAATTTTCATCCTAATGGCTCTTTGAAATGAAGTGCTGCACAGTCAACACTCCCTCTCTATCCCTTTAGAAAGATTTACTAAAGATGGGTGGCAGACAAGATTCTTTCAATACCATGGTGAATCGCTCCATTGCAACTAGCGCTCAGAGCAGGAGTCCACAGAGGATTCAAAGCAGCCCAACTCCTTGTCTTTTCCAAAAAGCACAAAATTGATGATGGCACTGACTGCATCCAGACTCTTTTCCCTTAAGGGTCCCTAACCTTGCTACATTTATGATTGATTCATCTTCAGCTTGCTTGACAACAGTTTATTCATCTCCCTCTCACTACGCACACACACACACACACACACACAAGCCCATATCGTAACAATGCCATAATTAGTAAATTATGTTTTTGGCTAGCAAAAATTGCCTTGTAACTGCCTTGAATCCTTCTGAAAGCGCCCCTACTTGGCTTCATCTTCATAAAGTAACTTCAAAACTGCAGCCTCCACTTCCCAAACATTCTCCTTTCTGCAGGAATTTCCTCAGAGAATGAAGTGTGTTTTATAGAAAATTCAAGGCAAACTTTAAGGCAAAATAGTCTCTGCACACAATTATTCAAAGGTCAAAACAATATGGTTTTTATTACTATTAAAGTTAGATAGTAACTGCTGGTTAGTGATAAATTAAGTAAGTCAAGCACATCTTAAGTTGACTTGGCAGGAGAAGAGGATATTAATTACCAGTCATCATTTACCTCCAGGTAAAGCATAAATTGCAATTGTGAATAGATCAAGCTGAAGAGAACCTTATTCCACAACAGCCTACAAAAACAGATTCTCAGGCAGGGAGAGCTTCCAAAGTCTAATTAAATTCAGAGCTACATCAGTTAACACTAGCTAGAATCTGGTTCCAGAGGATGATCTGTGGAGTAAATTAAACACAATTTATTTGAATATGGCTAAGGATATTCATTTCTTTTTTTATCCTGATGGAATACTAAAGCTGTCCTGAGCACGCAAGGCCATAGTTTGATGTGTCTTCCATGTGAAACTGTACAAGCAGTTTCACCATAGCTAGCAGAACACTTCATGACTATGTTCTATGTGCAAAGTGCTACTGAACACTGGGGACATCAAGTTAATTCCCAGACAGTAGTTCTTATGGTTATGGCCTTTGCAAAAGAAAATCAAAATACCTAAAATGTATGTCTTCACTTAGAGTCCATGAACAAAAACAATACAGCTAGCATCTTCAAGAGTTCAGGTCTTCAAATGGGGAGACTGCATTGCTTGACTTCTAGTGTCCAAGTTCGCAAAAAATAGACAAGAATGACTATGCCCTTGCGCTGTTTTCAAAACGCAGTGAAAAATCCCATATTTGCAAAAGCTTATTTCAAAAAGGTAGTAAACACTAAGAATTAAAGAGGAGAAATTTTTAGAAGCTATCTAGTGAGGTGCATATGTTAGCTCCTAGCTCAGACTCATTCTTCTGGGTATGATTTCAGACAGCATAGCATCCATGAAAACAAGAAATCCTACTTTTCAGTTTTTGCTGTCATTGTCTCACAAGGTTCTGGTCAGAAAATTAGACTAACGTTTTACAAAAATGTTTGCAGCACTTTTGTCACTGTCTCAAAGTGGATAAAAACGTGTCAGAAAGTTTGACAAACATCAAGAATGTGCCTCTATGCTGTCAAGAGCATCCTCCTTCTTGATGAGCCAAGACATGTATTACTCCCACATTCACACTTCAGCCTAAAGCTCTGCAACATTTTTCCTGCAGAGAATCCTAGATCATGAACTGGGAGACCTTCCCTCTGTTTACATTAGGTAGAGCACAGACTTTTGCCACGTTAGCAAAACTGCTGCTTATCTTGGAAACAGACTGACCATCTGAGAACTGCATCATCTGAGTACATTTAAATATTCAGCACTTGAAGTGTCCTTTTGTAGATCATTCCCTTGCAGAAGAGAACAAATGTTGCTGTCTGAGAATGTTCCAAACATTTGTTTGGCACACTAGCAGTCCCTTTCCTTTTGAAGCAGTATTAAAAGCACTGTCAGCTCATTAATGGATTTTTTTTAACTTTTCTCTTGGCAGAAATGAAACCATCACTGAAAGAAATATCTTGTAAACATTGAAACAACCACAATAGCATTCCATGCATACATGCTGAAAAACAAAAACAAAATAAAAGCAGCCTTTTGCAATGAAACATCTCTCCTGAATCAGCAAAGACTCCCATGACCTTGCAGCCATTCTTTGGAATATCCACTGAGAACTGCATGAATCAAATAACAAAATAAAGGCACTATAGTGCAAAGGACAAATCTTGCAGGGTTAAAGCAGAGCCAGTTCTTTGAAAACACCAAATACTGAAATCTTATCCTCAGATCGACTTGTGCATAAATGTCATCATTCCTACCTTAAAGACCAGATTTCCCAGAGAACTCAAGTTGTATTGAAGAAATCCTGTAAAATCATATTTTTAAAGAACTCAGCAAGCAGCAACTCCCATTGTGAAAACATTCCAGATTATCAGAAAAGCTTATTGCAGAGAGCTATGTTCAAGCTAGCTTCTTAAAGGAGAACTAGGTAAAATATAAAAATTCCTAAATAGAAAAGTCTCCTTGAGCAGAATCTTATGTTTAAAATGTAAGGAATGTTCTTGTTATCCTTACTCTCCCTCCTAGTTTTCTCACATCTAATTTTTTAATTTGAGAAGTTAAACACTTTTTTTAATTCACTTGATCCACTCAAGGTACAAAAGGAAATAGGTTTTATTTGAACTTTGTAGCCTCTAGATAGGGACTTTCTGTAAATAATTTTGTATCTTCCCTTCCATTACTGGTTATCACTCATTGAATTGTTTCTCACTAAGTATTTTGATGAAAGATATGTTATCAAAAGCGTGGGTTTTTTTTGAGGACCTGGCTTATTTGGATGAAATATTCAACAATTAAATTTTTTTTAAAAAAAGGAAATCTTCCTCAAACTTGTCCCAAATTTCTGGTTTAACTTTATAATGTAAGCTAGCATAATATAAGTAAACATTACACAATATATTCGGCAGTGCCTGTTCTTCAGAGGTAAAGACAGAGGCATTGGAAAGTTGAATTTGGCCTTGCCTTCAGAAAATCGGTATGAATTACCACAGAATATGTGTCTTTTGGGTTGGACTGAAAACAAATTATCTTATTTAGATGATATTTAGATATACTTAAAAGACTAGAGGAAGAAACTGCTTTAATCAACCTTAATCTTGGTGCTTTTGAAAATAATCTGTGAAAACTAGTGTTTTGCTATTTCCGGAAGACTCTCAACTTATTCGTTAGATCCACCCAAAATCAGGCATTTGACCGCAAAAGCAATTTGAACAAAATGCTATTTGCATTCTTTTGAGTCACTTTCTAGGGTTGGCTTATTCTTGCACGTTTTAAGAAAGGCTAGAAAAACTCTTTTAATGAAAACTTAGGTGCTTACTTAAAAATGACAAGAGTAACTAGGGGAGATTAGATAGACAGACAGACAGACAGATGTGCCAGGACCTGGAATGAAATTCCCTGAAATGCCCTACCTTCCGATGATTTCAGTCTCAGGCAGTGATAAGGGCTTTCTCATCATTCACTAAGAAAACCCAGTCTAGAACTGCTGTGTAATGTGTGCAGCAGTTCCTCGTAAGATGCAAGGTTTATGCAAGGGAAGCATCTGTCTCGTGCTTATACCAGATTGGGCAAAATAACCATTGTCCTCCATGGAAAGGAGAAAATCATTACATCATGATATCAGCATTTTAAGACCTGTACCTTAAAACAGGGTCTCTTCTGTGAACAGTTACACAGAGCATCTAGAAAAAAAGGTCTAGATTAATTTTCTGTTTTCACATGTTCCATTTCCTGAGCCTAGAGTCTCTTTTTGGAAGATGCTTCTTTTGTGACTTCAATTTTGTAGAAGGATATTCATTAACTCCTGGTGTAATTAGTCTACAAATAGGCAAAAGGGAATATGTTCCCCCCAATGTATATTTAATGCATCAGTTTAGCCATTCATTTGCCCAAATCTTGTATAGATGCTTGAAGGCACTGTTAAAGTTTTCAATTTTACATTAGGAATTGGGCAGACCATATACACCCCAATCCATGCATAAAATATCCTTGGGAAAAAGCATGCCATCCCTTACACAGGTCAATAATTAATGAGGTTGGCTCTGAATTAGTGTGTTACAGTTGCAAAAGAACAGTGGTACAGTTTAGAATCTCTCAGAGCACTAATCCTATTTCCAGAGGAACAGAGAACCCATGAGTCACAGCCCACATTATTTCCCAGTCTTAAACACGGCAAGGAAAAGATTGTGTTTAGTGAAGCCTTTTACCTAAGGGAAGGGATAAAACTCCATGGCATTGGGAAAGCCTTGCAATCTTGAGTCACAGTAGAGCTCAGCTCAGGTCTGGAGAACTGATGATCCCTCTGTTCTTCCCAAGACCTTCACCAGCACAGGTAGATTACCTGTCTGAGCTTTTCAGGCAGTCTCATCAAATTTAATTCCCCCAGCTCTGAAAGAAGCAGCTGAGGCTATAGATTTATTCAGGCTTGCTGTATTTCACGGTATTCTTGTGTCTCTGTATTCTAATATATCCAAGAATTTATATCATAGCTACTACCATATTCATTTGCATATTTTTCTCATGCACTGGGTAAGAGTTCATTTCACCAGAAACTAGCTCTTGAAGAGAATCTTCTAGAATTTTACTGGGAAATAAAAGCTCAGGAGGTGTTCTCCTATAATCTAAAATGGATATTTCCTAGAACTGACACTTCAGCTATTCTAGTGAGTGTTCCAACCACTGTCTCATCCTTCCTTCAGAATGACTTCCTAAAAACATTATTATCAGTACACGATGTGCATGTTTATGGGCAAAGGGTTTTTTTTCCTCCTTTTCATATGCTATACGAAATATCTCGTGACATTGGAAAATACTTTTTTCCCTACCTTTCCCTTCCCCAAAGTCTCTCCCTCCTCCTTTCCTTTCCTGTCCTTGTTTGCAAGGGCAGTGAGACAGCTTCTACAGAACAGTCATTGCAGGGAGCAGTGTCCCCATACCAATAACTCCAGAGAATGATCAACGTGCCCCTAGATTGACACCTGCCTACACAGAGCATTGTGTCACTGTATCACACGTTCATTAACCAGGTGCTGTCAGGAGAAAGTAGTTAAGAGAAAAAAAAGATATAAATCACATTTACAAATCACATGTGTGATGTCTTTCAGTCCATTTGTGGTCTTTCAGTAGCTCTATTTAGTATTCTGTACATCCGCTTCGGTTTTGTGTTGTTTTTCCATCTTGTTTCCTATCCTATCAGCTACAGAACTGCCTACATGGAGGTATCCATAAATTACATTGCGGTTTAGGAGTTTCTTGTGCCTGAACAAAAGGCACAAATGAAAATGCAAGATGTTTAATTCACTGTTTATGTGTGATGTTACCCAGGTGCCAGTGACATCCTTCTGACCAGCACAGAGGCACAAGGGACCAACCCAACATACATTTTTAATGTGATCAGCTGTGACAGCACAAACACAGAGCAGACCTTACGGCCTTAAAGCCATCCTTTTGGAACACTTCTAGGGGCCCAGAAGAAATGGTTTAATTAATCTTCTTTTTTTTTCAGAATTGCAGCTTTTTTTTTTTTAATATAAATTATGTACACTGAAAACCTGCCAATTATAGCAAATTAAGGGACTTGGCAAGTGCATCCCTTGGAGACAGATGGTAAATAACATTCAGATTCTGAGTTGAAATAGGGCTAGCGATTAACTGGTACAGGATAAAAAAGCAGTCCAAATAAATGAAATAAAAGAATTTGATATGAATGCAAGTACTGTAGGTTGCTTTTGTGTGTGTGTGATAATGATGGCACCAAAAATATTGACGATTCATAATTAATATGCTTCACCCTCTGAGCGGCAGCAGGATTCTAGATCTTTAGCACTATTTTAAAAACCAGTGCCAGTTGTTTATTTTGCTTTCACAAGAGTGAAAACAGCTGTCATTTAATCCTTTCTGAAGGATCTGCCAGTTAAAAAGACAAAAATGCAGTCTCATGACTAAGAGGTTGTTGCCTTCATAAGCAGAAGTGGACCACAGGCAAAACTTCGGAGGAAAAAGGACCATGAAGAACCACGGTCTTCCAAGACTCAGGCTGGTATAATGCAACAGTGATAATACCCCATGAGGGTGCATTTGCTTCCAAGTTGAGCTGAAAATGAAACAGGAATGATGATCTCAGCCTCGTCCCCTACTGACCATTTCCCCATTTCACGAAGTTGCTGCACCTACTGTTTAGAATAAACCTGCAGTCCTTGGCACAGCAGAGTTGGTACTAATCAGAAATGCTCTGGCAGAGCTGCAAGAGGGTAGGAAGATCTCACAGCACCTGCGTGTGCTCTGTCTGGGAACAATGATTATTACTAACCTGTCACTCTCAGCAGCACTAAAATATACCAAAATCTAATTTGGCTTAAAAATGCAAAAGCACAGAGAGATCTTTTTAAGAATCCAGCCAGAGATAAAAAAGATGACAAAGTCAAGAGTGTGTTAGTCATTTAATTCGTACTCTGCTTAGGATACTAAATTCAGGAAATGACTCAATCACTGCACACAATTACAGCTATTTTCAGATCATAAATGATGCAGTACGCCAATACTGATGCAAAAACATACCACAATTAGTTCCTGCAAATGCTCTTGCAATAAGGCACCATTTCCAACAGAGCCTTCAACCTAATTATGGTAACTGAATCTGCCTCAGGGTACACCTCTCTATGTGATTTCATTCTTCTTATATGGTAACCTGACAGTGATGTCACCAGAATGCTGCTTCACCTCTCATGCTCCCAAACACATGCTAAGAAGGTTAATTGCTCTGATATATGTTTAAAGGGTCCATTTTACTTTAGATGGTAGAAGCCTACAGAATACTCCATTTACGAGTCCCCTCAAAGTAATATTTGTATCCTAGCAGCATTAACTCGGAATAAGGTTTACATATGACAGAGAAATTGAAGATGGGAAATAGTTGCCAAGAACTCATTGAACCTCTTCTAAAAATTGAATTATTTATTCAAGACAATTTAACAGGTGACTTTTTACAAACAAGAAGCTCTGGCTTTAAAGAAAAAAATATGTATTATAGAGCCACAAGAAAAATATGTATTCTGCTTATTCAGAATCTGACACATAAAAAAAGCAAGATCCAGAAAAATTCAGAGAAAAGTTGTAAAATCTAGGCCCAAGGGAAGTGCCAGAACCCCCACAGGATTCATTAGCGCTAGGATCACAATGAGAACCTTCACCTTTTTCTCAGAGTTACTGTGCTGAAATTATGTGTAACCAATTGCTAATGATAGAAGTCACTCATTCTACATAAATCCCTCCAATACCCATTCAAATACTGTAAGCCAGAGCAGTAGGAGCCAGAGCTTCAAATGAGGGACTCTAGTTTTCTCTAGAGACTGCTTTCATTCATAGCCTTGAATATGTCTTCTTTTTCAGTTTTAAATCCAGTCTACGGTGTGTCAGGGTAATAAGGCTTCCCTCATGCTACAAAATAAATTGTAGCACAGGCAGATTACAACATTATATAGCCATATATAGCTGACAGAAAGCAAACCAAAAGAATGCATGTTCACAGGAGCAGATATTTAGAGGACATTTAGAAATTTCTAAAAGAATACAATGTGTTGTTTGAACTTTCTTCTGTTTAAAAAGTTCTGTATTTCTAAAATTCTGATTAGAAACATTCATTCCAAGTCTTTTCGGTAACAAAAGGTATCTTTTGTGAAGTCAGGACATTCTGTGACATATCACAGAATCTAAAAGGCACTCGCCAAAAGATTTTTAGAGGAAGAGTAAACTTTGCAATGCTGTTCACAGAGTTTAGTAGAAGGAGGATAAGTAACAATAATCTGAATATTACTCACATTTTCACAGGGAAGGATTAAGATAATCTTAAATATTGCATATGCTTTTCTCTATACGGGAGATTGATCTTGGAGAAAATTTGTGAGCTGGAATTTTTTGTTGTCTGTGTTTTAGGGAGGTTGTCTGTTTAAAGGAAATCTTTTATGAGATCAAGAAAATAACACATGGGTTGATTAAAGGGAAGGTGGACGGGGCGGGCGTTCTTTTGAGAGAGAACAAGATCACATTTACTGGTTAAAAGTCAGAACAGGAATTCCAAAATCATAAGAACAGCTTTGTTTATGCTGTTGTTGTGGGGGTATTTATATATATATATGGCTGTTTGGTAAAGAACTGGACAAACATAGCAAAGCAATAGTTCACAAGCTTTTATTTAGTTCTGAACAGTTTTTTGTTTAACTATGGTCATGCCCCTTTTTCATTATTTTACTTTTTTTTTTTTTTAACGTGTGCATGACTGCCCTCCATGTGAATGATGAACAAGGGTGGCTACTATTTATTTTCTAGGCTACAAAGGTTTGGTTGTCCAGTAAAGATCAGGAAAAATATTGCATGGCTTAAGTAACCAGTCACAAGCCACAGAGAGATAAGTAAAATGAGCCAAATTCATTTGAATGAATAGTGTGACAAAAAAAAATTATTTAAACATGCAGTTTTAGATATGTGGCAATGACTGAGAATACTTTCTGATTCCAGGAAGGGCAAAACTCACCAATTGAATCTTCTTAATACATTTCTGAACTAGTTTTAATTAATACTTGAAGACATTTATGCTGTAAAAGATATTGTGGCTAATTTGTGTTTTACTGATTTTTTACTTTGATTGAGTTATGCCAGTGCTAAGCCCACACCAGGGGTTAGAGTGCACCACATGAAGTTCTCTCCTTGCCCACCAAAAAAAGATGGTCACTGTCCTAACTAACTGGTAGTTCAACAGGAAGATAAAGGAAAACAGCTGGCTGCAAAAAGCAGATGGGCGGATCGTATGTTAATAGCGAGAGTATAATTAACACAAGCATCATCAGTCACAGCATACCAGCTGCCAGCAAACCTGCACACACCACTTTTGTGTTGTTTGACTTATTCAGTAAAAAAAGGAAAAAGAAAAAAACACTCTTTAAATGAAGTTGAGCTTCTCAAGAAGGCTTTTTCTCCTTTACTCAGGACTCCTGCCAACTACCTCTCCAGCTGTGTGAACTCTGGCCCTGCCACAGCACTAGGTAAAGTATTGATGAGCTCTCTGAAAAGATACAAATCTCAGCCAGGTCTACCGATTCCCCTGAGCTGTGAGAATTAGATGAAAGTAGGAAGCCAAACACACCAAAAGAAAAAAAATATGACTATGATTCCTCTGAGAATACAATGGAAGGAACTGTACCATAGCAGTGCAGAAAACAATTTCATAAGTTGTAAATGTATGCAGAAAAGAAATCCTATAGTACTCTTTGTGCTCTAACATATGCGTTGCCTCTTGGCCCAAATTTTAAGAGTTTTCATTAAAAAAAATACAGATTTCATTAAGGATCTAGATAAATGTAGCCTTCTGTAGGGCTAAGACCTAGGAATGTTTCTCACATGCACAAATCAAGATGAACTCTCCAGTCACAGCTTGATGGCTGTTGAAATGAGACCTGATTACACTGTATTCTGCTTCTACATTCTATTGTGCTGCTTCGTGAGAATGAAATCCCAGTATGGTAGCCTGAAGAGCCTATTGTAGTACTGTCCTAACCACATGCCTGGAAATTTCATTGCAGCATGCATTCACCACACAGCTCACGCCTATCCATAAGGTACACTGTAATGTATAGTATCATACGAATAACAAGTTCTGATGCAACATGCGTGCATGCATGGTTTCTTGCTATTATGTTATTGTTTTCCCTCTCTCATTGCTATTTTACCCAGGTGTAGTGTGTGTGCATGTGTTGTATGATGTACTGAAGATGGACCAAAAAGTTCTACCATTGTAGTACCAAGCTACTACTCATGGAGTATGACTTACTGGAATTGAACCAATGCTGCCCTTTTTAAGAGGTAACCATTACCATTAACCAGAATACTGATTCAAAGAGTCTCAGATCTTTAAAAAAAGCTCTCTGTTTTCACACAAATAATTTTATCTTTCTAATTTAGCAGAGGGTTATAAAGAGATGTGTCAAAATATCATAAGATAGGCTATTTTGGTATCAGTCAAAGTGGAAATGAGAACTTTCAGTTGCTAATCTTAACATACTATAATTAACATTCACATGTTTGTGAAGTTCGTTTCTCGCTTATCTTATAAACAGAACAACTGTGAAATAAATATTAATAAAATACTACTGAAACTAAAAACTGATCAAGAGTTCTTCAATAACTTGTCTTCCAAATAAAACTGATTGATTAAGGCCAAAGTTGTTCACAGAAAAATGTCAATCTTTATCTTTTTTTTTTACTTGTAAAATGTTAAAAATATTCTGAAGTTGTTGGTGTCTTTTTTCATCACTCACAAAAAGAAAATAACTCTTCAGTTGCAATCCACTTCCTATTTTAGAATGTTTGTGATATATATTTTAAATGTGATCACAAAGTATTTTATGATTAACTAAATCACATGTTTCAAAATATTGCATATTTTACTATAACATAACTGTTGTTTTCTTCCTAATTTTAACTTTCTGATAGTGGCAAAAAGCTGTTGATAGTCATTAATAAATATATCTTGTCTAAAGAAATAAGCAGATGATGGATTCAAAAACCAATGGACTAGAAGATATTCTGGAGCAACAAGAAATATTTACTTACTAGATCCATTTTCACTGGAAAGTGACTGGTCCTATCCACCTCACTTATGTTACAAATGGTATGAACCATAAGACTGAGAAAGCAAAAAAGTCTAATTCCAAAAAAAAGTTTAAAAGAAGGAGTCCTTGGTACTTCTGAAAATCTGGCTTTCAATTGTGAGTGTACATGGAATAGAATCATTTCGAAATTCCTTTCAAAAAGTATGAATAACAATGTTCTTGATTAATACGTTCTTTGTACTCTTAAAGGGGATTTTCTAGCTGGTGATGTCACTAATTAGTAACTAATCCATGCTTTTATGATTCAATACTTGAAGAGCTATTACTCTTTTTTCTGATGGACAAGCTGAAGTATAAAAAATCAAGTGTAGCGATCATGGTCATACACAGAATCAGCTATAAAAGCAGTCTTCATTCCCACTGCCTCGTCTCTAACAAGTAGTGGGTCAAATGTGCCAACTAGTCAGTCATAGACTACAACAAAAGAAATCAGCCATAACAGCTCAGAACATTTTAAACTTTCAAATCATACATCCAACTAAAATGTAAATGCTAGTTCTCTGGCTATTTCTTAAATCAGGAATGCTCACATTCCTCTCTAACAAAGAATTTCAGGGAAGTTTTGAACAATCAGCTACAAAGAACTAAAGTTTACTGCAGGAAAATGGAGATTTTTTTTCCTTTTAAGTACTTTCATATTTCCACTCCCAGCTGATTGTAAACACAGTAGAAAATCTTTGGCTTTAAAGTAGACGGGCGTGGACTTTTTCAAGCGTGTTCATTTACAATTGCCTGTTACATATCCTTCCTGTATTATAGAGCCACCTCTGGATGATGCTGTTTGAGCTCTCTTTTGTACAAGAAATTCAATTTCAGGGCCATAGGCTTGTTTTCAAAAATATCAGTTTTGCATTAGTCTTGAGGCTACCTCTTAAGCCTACTTGTTGTTACAAATTATATAGCATCTTTTCAGAAATACCTGTATTAAGCTTCTGTAGGAGAGATCCTTTTGGGCTACAAGGACCACCAAACTATGTAGGACACAACTCTTCAGGCCATGATAGCTGCATGGTGTAGTTTATCGCAAAAAAAGGATCATAGAATGGTTGAGGTTGGAAGGGACCTCTGGAGGAAGCTCGCCTTCAGGTCCCATCTTGCAGAAGTATCATGCTCTATCATTCAGGTCCTGACTAATATCTGGAGTATATCTGAGTACTCATTAAACTACCTCACAGTTTTTGCGTGAATTTTCTTTAGAATTTTGAAACATTTTCACACTCCGTTGTACTATTTGAATTATGTCAGGTTTTACTGGAATATTGTTTTCTTCCATTCTCGTAGCTGATACTACAAATGAATGAAGTCACACTTAGAACTAGTTTGAACAATCTTGGCAATTATCTGTACCCCAGGCTAAGGGAAGGCAACTCTGTACTGTGTTAGAGAGCATTATAAACATTCCACTGTTGAGTAAAAGGGAAAGGTGATCTGTAATATGGCATTTTCCAGCCACTACATTTTAATTTTAATGTTTATTGAAACTGTGACTATTATGTCATTTGCATAGACAGAAACACAGATACACAGAAACACAGATACACAACACACACAGAGATGTTTGTTTCTTCAGTGAAACAAATGCTACCACCAAAAGTAGGAAAAGCTTGTGCTGAGATCTTCAGATGTGATGTCTAATATTAAATGGCAACTTCATCGGATTAATTGAAGCACTTCTCACTGACTAAGATTTCTTTCCTCTAACCCACTATAAATACAGTTTTTCAAAAGTTAAGGAATTTGCAAAGAGGGAAAGAAACTTCCCAGAAGAGACTCCATTTCTGTTGCTTTTTAACTTAAAAAAAAAAAAAAAAGAAAAAAAAAGAAAAAGGCCTGCTGTAATACTATATTACTATATTATAAGAAGGCTTGCATTGAGTTCCCTTGAAATCTTTCTCCTTTATTGAAGTTGATGATATCAGAAATATACTGGTTATACAGTAGGTGGTCTGCATTGTGTGATTCAGAAGGATTGGGAGCATATATTTCAAGATAAACTAGCTATGTTCTTTCCCACAAATTTGTTTAGTATTTCATACTTTATGCACTACAGTCCATCCTAAATACTATGAACAACTTTTCTGCAACATTTTCAATGAGACATAAAAAAGAAGTTTTATCTCAGGTGTGGCAGTGGAAAGAAAGGAAAAATGAAATTGTGCTTTCCTTTCTGCATGGGCTGCCTTTAAAAGAGCACCCAAAAGGCTTTGTAGACACTGCAGAGGAAAATAATTAAATAAATGAAGATTATAGAGGCTGATACACAGTAGAGCTCTAAGAGTCAGTCCAGTAGTCATACATGGACTCAAATGATCCAGAAGTATACTTGGTTATTGTGTCAGTGATCATATTAACTAATATTGAAAGAAAACATCATGATGAGTCTGGCTGGGCCTCAAAAATCTGGCTATATAAGCTTGTGTGTACCACTGTTTTCCAGTAGTACATTTTGAAAATAGTAGTTGTATCTTTTAAAGGGGAGAGGGAGGAGGGAATACAATTTTATACTTTTTCTTCTACTTCACACTGAAGTAACATAAAGATTTTTACTTTGGCTGATTCTTCAGCTTAGTCTAAGATATTTCCTTATTGTCTTTTCTCTCCCTGTTTCCTCACACTAGCATTCGATATGCCAACAGCCTATTAATAGATTGTATAAGCATGCGCTGCAGTCACATTCACCAGCGCTGTGGCACATATGGCTGTCACTCTATGTTCTACATTCAAGGATGGATTCTTGCAGAAAACATTTCTGCCCTCAGACTTCCACTAGCCAGTTTGACATCATCCCCAGATCAGAGACCCTTGCTGGCACCTCCAGGGGCATGCTTGGTCCTATGCACATGCTGGCTCCATGAATATTTAACAGAGAAATTGAGAAGAGCCTTACTTGTGATCCATCTGTTAAGCTGCTGGAGCTATACCAGGGACCCATGAATTGGCTGCAGACTTTTCCATAATAATGCCAAGGTTCAAAAGAGAATTTAAGGCATTTGGTTGATCCACTGCCCAAAGCTGGCTACTGGGAAGAAGGATGGCTGTGGTGCATAGCTGGTGACAGCAGATTTACCAGCCAAAAAAAGCCAAAGCTCTTTCTGAAATAATCAGCTGTGGCTAATAGCAAACATTATCCTTAAGCTACCATTTTTTTTAGTATTCTGAAAAAAAATTAGGAGCATTGTGCCCTATTTAAAGTAGTTAAGGTGTCTTTCCTTTCATCTGATTTTAGCATACGCTGGTATTAGTAGCATGCCAAATAATATTATTGGAATCTTCTGGCTTCCAGAATTCGCTTCCATGTCCAATTCAGTATAATAATAAAATTATTTTGGGATGAGAGAATGAGATAAGAGAGAGAGAATAGCATCACAAATCAAGTCATAATGCCGTCTCTTGAAACATAGTGAAAGATGATTGTTTCTTGGAGAGCTACGTCAGGATTCCTAATAAATCATTGATGCCTCATAAAAAAGTTGAGTCAGTCTCCTGGAGGGAATATCATTCCTGTATTAATACAAAAGCTGTGGGACGGAAGCTAAGTTTTCTCTCTCCCATTCACAAATTTTAGATTTGATTTTGTCTCTTTAAATTTGAAATGATCTTGTCTTTAAAAAGTCAAGCAAGACATATTGCTGCTTCTCAAAGAAATTGAGCTATTTTAAAAGAAAAATTAGAAGAGAAGAGTTGGTTGTTTGGCTCAGCAGGAAGCAACAGTTTTGATTTAGTATTGAATCTGCCTGCATTTTCTGCTATCTCCTTGTCTCCTCCTCCAACCTCACTGCTCTCCATGGGCGTCATTCAAGGCTCTGTTAAACATGGAAAAATTCTTTAAGGGTTTGATCTTTTCTTTAACTTTTTAGTCTTTTAAAATAAAAATCTTAACAAGTGAAGTTAGTTGACACCATATGAATCAGATGCAAGCAAATACAGGGAAAAGCTCTTTTTAACAAAATGGCAGCCAGTTATACCTAAACTCTAAAGATACCATCTACCCACTTACAGTGCTGGAGAAATGACTTCTATTTGTCTGTACTGACTGCTATTGGCAGCATTGTGGGAGCTAACTCAGTTGTTAAAACCATGTCTAAACATAATAAAATGCTCAACTGCAATAAGGCCCTTAAGTATCATTAAAAAGACAGAGTAGTTAGTAAAACTAAGACTGTGGTTTGATGACACTGTAAATCTGTCTTGAGGGTGCCTACTTACTAATGTGGCTATGTGATGCACAGCCATAATTTGGATGAAACTCGCAATTCTGCATCAACTTTATCTGACGGTTTATCTGACAGGCTGCCTTCCTACAGCCTGTCTGGAGGCGTACAGATTGTGTCCATAATGAACATACCTTTCTTTGTTCAATAAGCTCTGGACAATGATAGATCTTCCCTGGACTTCCCCATTTAGGCTAGTCCTGCCACTCCTGCTCTGTGTCTTTAGAGGAGTCTGTATCTCAGACCTTCCACTTGGACCATATTTCCATATTGCTTGCTTACTGTGGCTTGGCCTTCCCTGGCCATGGATTTTTGCTTCAGAACAAAAGCTCACCACCCAGCAGCTGATGCGAAGCCCAAGTTTGTCTGCCCTTTGCAATTCAAACAGGAGCTGCTGGCCCTACCAGAGCTCTCCACTGTGCTGTAGCCCCGCTCTGGCAATGCACGTTAGAAAACTGTCTGCCACCCTTTTCTACGCAGATGCTACAGTGTAGACTACAAAGAGACCTGGAAGAAGAGAGGGCAAGACCAAGCTCAAACAAAGCCAAAGAATAATTTGGTGCTGCAAGATTACCTTACCCCTAGGCGAGGTAGCTGGGTACTAGGAAACTCTCTGGTCACAAATGGTCATCTTATCACAGGCTAGAAAAAAAGAAGCCTTCTTCCTGGTCACTGCTATGGAATAATACAATTTTCTGGGCATGCAGGATGGCCCTCAGTGCTTAGCCAAAGGACTGGCCATTCTGTTTTGCCAGCCAAACACCTAGACCAGTCCCACTCCAGGAACATCTTGCTGAACCTTGCTCCCACCAAGGATCTTAAACAGAAACACCTCACTCTGTTTGGGAGCCACCCTAACTGGACACACTACTTCACTATACACAGTATCTGCACCTGATTAGGCTGAAAGAAAAAGACAGAGATTTTTTAGAAAACACTGAAAATATCTATGCATGCATAGAGAATTCCAGTGACAGTTCATTTCAATCCAGAAAACATTTGGTGCTGTCAGGCTGTGTTCGTATTTCCTTTCCTGAATAATTTTAGTCATGACACTACCTCCCAGAAATGTGGTTTAAAATTGAAATGTAGCTCAAAATAATGATACAGCATTCACCATAACGTCCACAAGACGTTTTATTCCTTGACCTTCCGTGGGTTGCTTTTCCTGGCCAAATATTCAACATCCCCAAATCACTGCATTATAGTAGCTGTATGTGGTGCTGTGCATTTGTGTGTATTTCTACTGACCATCTGAAAATAAGCTTCATTATGCCTGATCACAGCCCATCTACAGATACTGTCATAGCTTGTCACTTGAGCTTTCAGGAATTCAAGACTTCTAAGTTTCAGCTGGCCTGGCACTTTTCTCTCACATCAGCTGGATTAGGCATAATGGAGACAACTCATCCCATGGCAGGTGCCTGAAATACATAGGATGAACAGCATGCTGGAAGTGTTTATCTTCCTCAGTGTTGGCAGGATGTTAGACTATACACCTAAGTTTCAGATGGCTACAGTCAGAACAAGATGAACTCCACATACTGCACAGGTTCGGTGAGTATGAAAGCCTGTAAACAAGATTGCAGGAGCAGAAAGAACTAGCAAATCTAGGCAAGAAGAAAAGCCAGTGTGTCTCTGCTGGTGAGAATGAGTGCTAATGGAGCTCCCAACTGTCTTTTTTTAACCACCATCTGCTTGACAATTGGCTAGATGATGTTCTGCTGATCCAAGTGACCCTCTGAAAGCAGGTGTTGGCGTATGTGACTAGTCAAGAAGTTCCAGCCCAGTTCACAGTGCAGCTGCTATGCACAGGCTGACTAGAGATGATTCAGAATTGGGGAATTGGTGCTCTACCATCGGTACTTTAATCATTGACTCCTTCTGAGAACTAGCCCTGTTGTGTGATGGATTTGCCCTTATCCTTATTTGCAATGGCTTCAAATCTGGCAAGCAATTGTTCCAGTCAAGGCCCAGAGCTTAGGAATTCCTCAAGGGACTTAGCAGGAAAAGGTCCTTACTCTAACAAAGTCTGCAAGCTGAAACCAATCAATGGCAGTTTTGAGGGAATGGTAAATCTGGCCCACATCTTTACTGCCAGCATTCAGCACGGATGAAAAACTACAAGTGTATCTGCAAGCCAGGCAGTGCTCCTATTTCTGCATGCAACCAACAGAGTTTGGATCACACTAGTCATATACGCAGATCAGTCTGCATTGATATCAGGCCAGGCCACTCTGCTTAACATATTCCAAACAGTTGCCAGTGTCTCACGTGTGATTAAGCAGGGGTTGCTAAAGCCTCCACTTCTGGGGTAAGATCTGGGAGGGGAAATGATCCTCAAAGATCTTACTGCTCAAGGCTGGCTCCTATCTTAGCTATTATACCATTTGTTCCTTACAGAGAGACTGAGATTCCCAAAGCAGCTGGTAGTCTTTCCAACCACTCTTGGGAGAGTCATCTCAGCAAAAAGAGTATTATCCGCAGAAACTGTATCTTCAGAGACCTCCTACAAGGCTGTGTTAGTCAACTACAAGCATTCCAGGAAAGGTCTAGGAGACATGTTTACATAATTAATATGAACAATTCATTTTCCATGCAATATATCATGGAAGAGAGAACCAACTCTGAAATTGCTCGATGGTCAAAAACTGCTGTGAGGTTTATCCTGACACTTTTAGCACAGGCCTAGTGCACAGGGAGCCATAAATCCCTAGAGGTTTAAGAGTAGTCTTCCTCCTGTGCATTTCATTCAGATCCACACAGTATAAGCAATCTGAAACATATACACCAACCTGGATAGGTAATATTGACTCCATTTGTCAATAACTTTTTTTTAATGTAAGGTTACAGTGGTTAGCTGTTCTGTAACAACTGATCTAGTCTTATGCTACTCTTTAGTGGTCTTTCCCGTAGGAGCATTATGACTTATCCATACTGCTTCATTTCTCTATGTAAGAAAATTAAGCTCCTAAGTCACCAAAGAAGTTCTCTCTGTAAAGGTATTTGTAGGTATTCTGTGTACATTCTCTTTGTAGGTATTCTGTGAAGTAAATTCAAAGAAATGACAGGACCGCTTCATAGTCCAGTGCCTGTAGATTTTTATGGTGAAAAGGCAAGGGCGAAACCATACTACAGAAGGAGACACTGAGCCATGGCTTCAAGGTAGGGGTGAGCATGCAGGACTGACTAACAACTGGGGTTTATATTTAAATGACTCAGGATGAGTTAGCTCAAACTAACACCTTGCTTGAGTAAAGATGTGAAGATGTATGGAGCATAAAAGTAGAAGGTGGGAGGGGAGAGTTAATTGTAGGACAATTCCCATAGACCCTTCCAGGTTTCTTCATTTCAGGAGCCAAATAAACAAGTAGGACTTGTAAAATATGTGAGATTTGTAAATGGTGGAAGGCATGTGAAATTGTGGCCTGAGATATTACAACAAGATAGACCTAAATGCTGGTCACCATTATATAAGGCACTATAGCTTTGTCTCCATGATAAAAGTCAGTGCATATAATACTGAATAGGTAGACAGTTCATTAAAATACCCTGTGGAAGAGGTATTGCATTTGAACATCCTTAGTTGAAAATGAGGGGTTTACAAATCCACATACACAGTGTTTAACATTTCTGATGAAAATGAAAACAATGAGCACAGTTTTGGACTCTAATGTGGAGAGATATGGTAGAACTTGATCACTTCAGCCTAAATATACCCTGCAAACAGCCATTCCTGGGGAAGGGCTGCGTGCAACTGTAGCAACAGTAAACAAGATGATGCACAACACATAACTTGTTGCTTCTTTAAAAACATCTTAATCCTTTCTCAGTGAAACTCAAAGTCTGAGTATCCCCAATGCTCTTTCTTAATATTTGCAGTTGCTTCCCTTTCCCCAGAACTCTGCTTTTCATAAAGCGAGACTTCATATCTCCTGCTGGACATGAAGTACTGTGCAGTTTGTCTGACTCAGAGCTATGCTGCACTGACCAGTTAGTCAGCATATATATGTTTAATAGCCCTGTAAATGCTCCCTTTCAGAATGGATACGGGACAGAGTTCTAGCAGGGTTTCTCTCAAAAAGCACATTAGTTAAGGGTTTCTCCTCTCTGCATAACTATCACATTCCAACAACTCTGTCTGACGTTTTTTTCCTCCTTCCCACATCAACATTTCCTAAACTAACTGATGGGTTCCAAAGCTGTTGGGCAGGAAAAGCACACGTTGTTGGGAGGAAGGGAGGAAGGTAATAGGAAGATGGCAGACAAAAAGGACAAAATGATTTGGTAAGCTAATTTCTTGAGGAAACTGGGCCAAAAATATAAACCATTACAAGATCATGTTTCTTTTTCCCGGTGATGATCCTTTTCTAAGGAGGTAGGCACTTGTAGAAAGTGGGGTTTTTTACCCTTTATAGGCATTCTACAGAAATTAATGTGAGCATATATCTATGAAGCCAAATCAAGTAACCACTCATTAGGCCTGAGGCTTAATGACACTTCTTACCTGCATCCATACTGCATAGGAATTGGTCCTATGTCTTTTCTGGTTTTGTATCATTTTTACATCATTTTTTGGTCCTAGTATCAAACAGACTGTCCAAGTAGTTAGCTGTGACCCCAGAGAAAAACACTTTGGATGCAGCATTACTGACAGTTTCTAGTATCATCAAAATGAAGATTTCTAGTTCAAGATTTCTTTTGTCTGTGCCTCATAAGATAAAGAAATGCAGTGACAGCAAATGTATCAATCTAGTGATGAAAAATTCTAAGTCACGAGAGACTTTCTGTTTTTGAACAGAATCCAGGAATAAGGATCTCACAACACCCCACTGGAAAGACATTTCCCTTCCCTTCCCTTCCTCCCTCCTCTGACACCCAAGAACACCTTACTTCAAAATTCACCCTGCTGAAGTTATAGGGGATATTTCTGAGCATTCCAGGAGAAAAAAAAAAAAAAGCCAATAAACCCACAGGGAAGACCACAGGGAAGAGCGTTCTGTCTTATAAGATATTCAACGGTCTCCTTAGCCCTGTCAGGTTTCTTTTTGGATGACTGGTGTCATCCAACCCAACCTTTGTCTGCCCCATTGAAATAGCAAATCAGATATATGCATATTTCTCTGAGCCTCTTTCATGTAGAAAACCTATCTCCAACACGTAAGCTCATCACAGTACTCTGCTATATATGTTATTACCAATGTAAAATGGACAGGCACATTTTTGTTCAAGTTAGATTGGTTCTCAGTTTCCAACAGCATCTCCAATGTTTTAAGCCACAAATAAATTGCTGTTTAGGATTGTGCTGTTTTGAGGAGGAACTGCTGCAATGAAAGATAAACATTCTGATCTTTGCCCTTCTTGTTTATTTCCTCTTCCAAAACTTTACCAAGAAACACTGAAGTGATGACAAGGAAAACACTTACTTTTCTTGCTGCATTATGAATGAAGGGAAGTGTAAGGAATGGAGGAATCTTTGTAAGGTAGGACTGTGAGTCAGATGAAGATATGAGAAAATATTGGAGAAATTTTTCAAATATGTTTGCCTGACAAATGTTTTCCATGTCACGTAATGTATTTGATGAATAGCCCAAAAAGCTGATTGAATGCCGAAATAACTGATTTGTCAAACAGAGTGTTTGATGAAAGATGACAGAATTCATTGAGTAATGTTTGGCTTTTGTTAATCAGATCTTGAAGTCTGAGCTCCTGAAGCCTTTAATTTGAACTGGGCGTTGCTCCTCACCAGGTATAGTGCTAGTCATTTCAACCAAGATAGTGCCATTCACCTAAATTTTGAGAATGGAAATTGCAAAGGAGATAAATCTATACATTTTTGATTCTTGATTTATTATCCTAAACAATACAGTGCAATGTACAGTCTAATTATACAACTTTTTGCTCCCAAATGTCTCCAAAGTTCTCCCTTTCCAACTGCAAATGTTTGTACTAAACATAACTATTAAACTGCATGAATAGCACCAATATTGAGAACCATCATCATCATCAAACATTTGGACACTGAAGTATCCACTCCACTGGTAAAATGGCACTACTTAGACCAGGAAAATGACACCAGAGATAAGTAGGGTCATTCACAACTATACCAGCTAAAGCTAAAATTAGCATCAAAGCAATTTATCATTCTGCGTGTACTTAACCAAGAGTGATCATTTATCACTGAAACAGGCCAGATTTCTAATGATCTTGGCATTATCACTGGCCTTTCCAGACAACCACATATTAATTCTAATGAATTTTCCATGGTGGTCATTTAGGCTTTGCAGCTTCATGAAGAAATACTGCCCGCTCTTGCCAGTCTTCATTTGACTTGGTCAAGGAGAAGAAAACAGAGAGAGCACATGCCCGTATGAGTCCTAGAAGCTGGTAAATGGATAATTGGAAGTGAAATGGCAGTGTAACTTTTCATAAACTACTGAAATATAATATATTTCCTGATTTACTTACATTTTACCACTACACCGTCCCACCACTAAGAACCGCTCTCTGTCCTTACCCCATTTTAATGAACAGTGCTAATTTTGGCAGGCCTTGGGCAGCCTTTTATACACTGTATAAAACTAGAAGGTGTTATCACATGTATCACATGAAAGTAAAACAAGATTAGAAATTGTTTCAATAACTGCCACTACCTAAAGATCAGAAGAAAACCCAAATTAAGGTCTAAACCAGAATTAACATACTGTTTTACTGACTTGTCTGTATCTAAACAGAATCATTCACCCTCTGAATACCTTTACATGTTGAGCTGAACTTCCCATCACTCAAATTATGGCAGAGGAATAAGATTTATACTATAACCTAACTATATGATTGGGTATCTACACTAGCACTTCAGATTATTGCTTCTGTCAGAACTCCATCTCTCCTGTGCATGAATGACTCTGTTTAGCTTTACTGCATATTATTATCACAGAGCGATCAATACATCACTCCAGGAAGGCATGCAAGGAGAATAGGCATCCTATGCAACTTGACATTCACTGAGGATTATACTTGAGATATTTTACATGTGTGACTGCATCTCTCCTTGCCCAAGTTTTACACTCATTGCAAGAGATTAGCTGAAGAAGTGGGAGTCAGAAGAAAGTTACTGATGCTAATTGCATTCTACCCAAAACAGCTCTATAAAAATAGAGCATTGGATAAAAGAAATATCTTACTGGATGGAAAACAAGGAATAAAAGTAAAAGAGGTGCCTAGTTAGAAATATTTTGATGATCTAATGGAATCTGGAAGAAGTCCCCCAGTAAGAACAATGTGCCTAAAAATTAATGAAATTTCTATGTCATCTATACTGTTACATGCAAAGCCAAGTGAGATTTTGGTGCTTAGGGTAGAATATCGTCACTTCTCACATTCCCTTTCCTTTCCACTTTCTTTTTACCTTTATCCAGTTCAGTCTTTAAGCTCTTGACCTAATAGGAGTGTGCCAATATTATTTGTAAGACAACTTACATGCTGTATGCCCACAGGGACTGAGGAGCCCTGTGTCAGCACCGTCTCTGGCTCACCCAGCCTACCACGATGAAACACACGTAGCAAATAGAGCATGGAGGGAGATCACTCACCCAATCCTTGCCTTCCTGAATGCCTGGCTCCACCATGCCTTCCCACTGTCACAGAATGGGCCATCGCAGGCAAAGGCTCTACCATACACTCTGCAAGGAGAAATGTAAGGAACAATGGCAATCTATAAGTCTCTCTGCATGTGTGCACTGGTTGCTGTCTGTACTGGGTGGGAAAAGCACTAAGTATTGTAAGAAATTTCTGGTTTTCATTTCTCCTGGTTTTCATTCCCTTCTCTCACACTCAGAAGGGAATCTAACACACACATCTCTGGCACTACATCGATATAACTTTACATGAACGAAAAACTTTAAGACAAAAAATGAGTTATAAGCCAGCTTCACTCTAGGTGGTCATGTTGTAAAATTAATATGCAAGGAATGCATTATATAGAGAGATATAGATACAGATATAGTAGGTACTTTTTAATAGATAACAGAGGTCATCTCATGCTCACTTCACTCACACAAAGTCACATACAAAGATAACTCTAACATAGTGAAGGAAATTTTACCTGAACTTTTCTGATAGCTAAAATTTCTGATATATGTTCTGTGTTCTTTATGGCTGCTATCAGAAAGCGAATCCTAGCTGTAACCAGATGTGTAAATGCCATGCCATTCAGACTGTGGGCTGAATTTCACTATTTATCTGTTTGTAATGTGCTTTCTTATTCCTATTGAGCTAGAATTACTTCTTCATTGGAAAAACTATCACACATTTTGTCAGTGAAAATGGGATAGATGGAAAAAAAAAAAAAAAAAGGCAAAAAAAAAAGCAGAAGGATGATTACTGGCCAGACAAGACCAGATGAAAAGCACAGATTTTAGAAGTCTGCAATCATGTTCCAAGTTTTCACTGGAAAAGGCTTACTATTAATATGATTCATCACAACACTACAAAACAGCTCTTGCAATAGGACAATTTAGAAGCTAACTTTAGCATTCTTCAGAAAAAAATTAAGCTGTGAAAATACAATTGCAGTGCAGACTGTTTATAAACATTAAAATATTTCCAGGCTTCAGAAGGATTCAAAGGGGAAAAGAAAAAGCAAAATAATTACCCATAAAATAGTGGACATTAGAAGTTTTGAATATAATCAGATTAAGCAGTATCTGTGTTTTAATACTAAATATGAGATCAAGATGATCTCATGAGATTTAAGTTCATGAGATTCAAATTATCAACTTTTTTCAATTTTACCAAAATTCTTTTGCAATATGTTTTAAAAGGGATTAAAAGCCCATTATCTGGGTTTTCTTGTTTACCAGTATTTTGGAAGCCAAAATATTTTAACTATTGCATCTTATTTTAGAGTGTTGATTAAAAATAATATAAGCACATCTTACCAAGAAAATTTTGAAAGAAAATATTATCTCTTTTCTGCAGATTCATGAAAGCAACCTTGAATATTTAAAAGATTTTGCTGATTTTTTTCCCTGTTAATTACATCACAATTATGGGGAAAATAGTATAAAGAGTCCACCAGTCACTGGAATCGTTCAACTTTAATGAACCATCACATTTTAAGTGTTTTTTGCAGTGTAACAGGGCATCCTGGAGTTTGAATATTTTAAAATAAATATTTGGACCCTCGGTTAGATACATCCTAGTGAATACATTATTTTATTATTCTGCATTGGAGCATTACCACATATTAAGTTTTAGCAGAAAGAACCCAGGCACTGCTCATGAAGCCTCAGAGGCATTAGCAGAACTTCTATACTTCTTAATATGCACACTGTGTGCAGCTTGCGCAGCGCATAGCAAGGAGCAGTCTCAGGCCATCATCACCTCAGGTTGGTCACCTCCACTGATTCCACAGTGATGGTCTGATTATGACATTGCTTGATAAAGGGCTGGCACAGGCCACTTTTTCTCAGGTCTGTTAGGGAGACACAAAAAGGGAGACCGTTAAGGAGTCTGAAATCCTGTCATCTTGTGTCCATTACCCAGGATCCAAAGCAAATTCTCTAACCTCTTGCATGTACATAATGAGAGTAACATTCAGTTTCTTCTAATTTAAGGATAATCTCAGTGTCCTGTTTATATAATCAAGTAGGCAGCAGCTCCTGGTCATTTGCCCTTTCACGCTGGCAGCAGTGTCAGTCCTCCCCAGCGTGTTTGCTCTTTATAAGTTTGTACTCACTGATTTGGGAGCAACCCCTAAAGCCCATAGTTGTCAGAGCGCTGTGTGCTTTGGGTGACATTTCCAGAGACACAAGAGTTGCTTTTGTGTGGGGCTGTGTACATATCTGGACGTCAACATGGAACACAGTGAAGTGGCATACCTCACTGAAAACGCCCCACATCCTATGTTCAAATAAAGAGAATTCACCTTTTGAGTGGCTAAGTCACTTCCAAACAAAATATGATTAGGTATTTTTGCACAATGTAATTTGTTGGGTGCCTTGGCCCCTGAACTGACCTGTATACATAGAACTGAGACTCAGTAGCACCTGTGAAGGGCACAGTCAGCAGGCAGCCTCCTTCTTTCGATACTTAAATCACAATTTCACACAAAAAAAAAGGGGAAGTTTAGGGTCTGCATCTCGCTTCAGCTACCCCAGACACCTACAGAAGGAACGCAAGGCAATTTTTCGAAAAGCAAAATGAAAAAAAAAATCGTCACAGAAATAAAAGATTTGCTCTTCAAAAACCTCTTGTTCCCTCAGAGAGAGGGGCTTTGTGATGGAAGCACTCCGTTGTTGAGGAAAAGGCACTCACATATGCGTAAACATATCCCACATAGTCCGTGACGCACTGCTTCCCTTCTAAACATAGAACACGTTATCAGCCCTGCTGTACACAGCAGCAGCTGAATGACTGTTGAACACCATGTTTATCTAATGGGCCGTAATAGACAGAGCAAACGAGCACAATAGACAGTGAGCTCGGTAAGTATGTTCTGAGCTAGAAAAAGTCTTTTTTTTCTCTTCGCCAAGTGGGGAAAGGAGGGGGTACGGGTATTACACAAGACAGATCACACGGCTGTCCAGAAACCACTGAACCATAGTATAAAGGCCTTGTTTAGATAAATAATGAATCCTTTACTTTATTCTTAGAAGTGGAAGTCTCTAGAGCTGAAACATAATGTCCCATAAATGCTTCTGGCGTCTGTTTTTCAGAGAGAGGATTGGGCCATTTATAGAGGGATCCATTTTCACAAAAGTCTGCTCTGTTGAAGAGGGAATTCATCTCTTCTCATCAATAGATCCCATCCACTTACAATAGGAGCAACAAGGCAGTGACCTAAGAGTTTCAAGACGGCATTGTAAAAACAAACTAGGCAATCTGAGGCAAGTCATATGTCTTCCTTGGTCATCTTTTGAGCCTCCTACAAAGTATCCTGGAAAAAGTATGCCAAGCAAATAAAACATCATCAGCTGAAAAGTTTGGGTTGTAATCTCTTTCCTTTTTTAAAAAAAAAAAACTTTAGAATTGAATGCTCTTTTAGAATTTAACATTAGTGCTTATCTGAGTTCTGGAAATTAGAATAAAATAGCTGAAGCATTTCCTCTGCACAAACAGAGGTTTAAGATTGCCTTATAAGCTGAATGTCTTAAGGTGCATTGTCGACAGAAGACTTCACCAACTATAATATATCTACAGCAGTTTGATAGGAGATATTGTCTCTCATCTCAGGAAATGAATGCAAGAGGGAAAGAGCAAGGTAAATAAAAATAGTTTACCTCTGAAACCTATCTAAGTTTTTGCTTAGAAACTACTTTGGATAAGCACCTGCACTGTAGATGGTTTATACATTAAATTTATCCATATTTTTTCTAGTTTTGACTTATTGTCAAATGGCTCATGAACTCAATTTATTATTTATTTGACATTGTTTTTCAAAAAGCACTTTAGCCTATGCTTAGTTCATGACCTGATGGTGATAGATTTCACTAGTCATCTCAGATAGGCCTGCAGGTGTTGATTCCACCCCTTAAATAGCAAATTAAGCTTCGTAACCATGTGTAGTTCACTTCTCCATTCATAAATTACTCATGAATTTTTGACATTGTTTGACAATGCAAGTTTTCTCTACTAGCAAGGGGGTCTTACTCAAATACACCTGCAGCAGATGTTAGGCAGGAAAAGGGGAGTGGGTGAAAGTGGACAGTATGCCAAGGAGAGCTTCCTTGTGAGATCTTAGAGAAGTGACAATACGCTGTCTAAATGAGTCTTTTATGGGGAGAGGAAATAGCACAGGGAGTCCTGTGTATGAAAAGGCAGGAGTTAGGCTAGATGACATATTTTGAGTCTCTGACTTCATCGAACTTCTGAGAACTTTATTACTATAGAAAGGATGGGGCTAAATAGTCCTTTAACTAACAGGCTAATGCTGATGGACTGTGATATTCATGGCAGCAAAAAGGGGAGACCTCTGCTTCAGGAGAAGGAGCAAATCTTCAAACTGACCGCATGAGTGATTTTTTTGTCTTGCTTTTGATCTTTATAATGCTGTAAATTTTAGAATGAACTTTAAAGGGTAACTAGTAGTCATTACTTGATATTCCTGTTTCACGGCTAGTTTAACCAAGGCTCAGGAAAGCTAAAGGGTTTACTCCTTTTGTGAGAGGACACATTGGCCAAAGCATAACAAAGTGAAGGACATTTGGGAATGCTATTTCAAGTATTCCAGAAGCAAAACCACACATTGACACCAAACCATTCAGGAAGCTAAAATTATCTACTCTGTTTTGGAGAATACTTGTGACAAACCAAGCAATTTTGCAAGTGGTGACCCCAGATAAGGAAAAAGATTCTGTAAAATTCAAGCTTCAGCAAAAACACTATGGATGAGTCACAACCCACATTAAAACTGAAACAAAAGCTCACAATGCATTAAGATCCTTCATTAAGATATACACCCAAGATATATACACACAATCCCTATTGCCTTCTACCAGGAACAGTTTAGTATTTTCCTGATGATATATATATACACCCACTCTACGAGGATACAGCTCACTGCTAGCAATTATCCTTGATACACCAGCAGGTATTTCCTGAGGGGAAATGACAACCCTAATAGCTTGTGGCTGGTAAGCCACCAGCTGATGGAGCCAGGATTTTAACTCCTGACAAACTGGGCCCTGCCCATTGCTCTCCTCACAGGTACTTTAGTTTTGCCAGAGAGGGTTCATTGTTTCTAAAAGACTTTTCAGAGCGTTTTTATTTGCATCTCTCATTTTTGTCTGCTTCCAGTTGTCAGGTTTTAGAACAGAAATCTGGAATGGGTTACAACATTGCTCAGGGCCCCGAGTGATCCAAGCTACTCAGCAAGCATTAGAGTTGTGTGATGGTCACTCAGTCGGTGAGAAGAAAGAGTTTGCATGAGGGATCAGAGTGAGAAAAAAAAAAAAAAAAGTTTATGAATACTAAATTTTCCCAGAACCGGATTTTCAAAAGCACGTTAGACTATGCCTAGGCCACCTGGAAGACTCAGGGCTATATAGCTTCCATACCACTAATTTTTAAATGGGTCCTTATGGCACAGTGTCCTCAGCACATTCTGAGTGCCTCAAACCGCTGTCATGCCTGTGAAGCACCAGGTGAGCTAACACTGTCTGTCTGTCTGTCCTGCGTAGCTCTTTTTCCAAGACCTGGCTGGCCACATCTGCATGGAGGTACTAGCAACATGCCAGTGCAGCCCGTCATCCAGAAACCTGAACAAGACTGTTGATACTCAGTGAACAAATTATCCCCGCTAGCAAATGTTATTCAGTTCAGCAAAATTTTAATAGATGAGAAAAATTCTGACAAGTTAAAACAAGAGGCTAATACATACTACCTAAGTGCTAAAGTAAAACTGTCTCACAGTCTTCTCTGGCAAAGCTTAGGCAGCCAGTTGCTTCCTCCTTCGTGTGGTAATATCTTCTCCATCAAGATGGTCAAGTTTTCCCACATAACAAGGTCAATTCAAGTTGCTTCTACTCTTCTGGCTTCCTCTCTCCCGCTAGTGTGTGTTTGCTATTTGTGCTTGGTAACTGTTGCAGCTTCTATTATTTCAGCTCTTAATAAAAATGCACCTAGCACTAACAGCAAGCAACCATCTTACTCTTAAACAGGTTCTCCTATTTCACAGCATACAGGAGCCACTTTAACGGTCTTTTAATCTCTAACTTTTATGTGCCTAAGAAATAATCTATTGACTTATTTTTGGGTGTTTCTTCACCCTAGGAATGTTAAACCATAGCCAGTTAACACATGGTTTCTGACACTATTACAGTTGCAGACTCTTCTAGAATTTCATAATAGACTTCATCTTATTTTAGTAGTAGCTCTCAGGCTCAGTAAATGACACATATAAAACAACCACGTCTCATGCCTGCTGAATACATCCTGTTCTCCTTGCAAGATGTTGAGAGAAAATTCCTCTTCTGGAATGGGACTTTTTTGGGGGAAAAGAGGGAGTGGGTTGCTTTAAGTTTAGACTGTCGCTTCCAGTTTTTCACAGACTGTCTTTGAAGGCAGCTATGTGCAAGAGACTATTCTTCTAGCATGGTGTTGATAAACCCCCTTGAGTTCAATAAGATTTCTGCTTCTCAGGCACTTTGGCACTTCTGAAATATCCCCCTGTTAAACCTCAACAGGAATCTGAAGAAAAGCCTCCACTAGCACAAACTCTGAAAGACTTTGTCTGTTTGGAGTTTATGAAAATTAAATATAACTTGTGAAGAATTTAAATAACAACAAACTTCTATTTCCTACTCCATCGTAGAGATAAATAAAACATACCTCTTCAGCTTAAATATTATCCCTCAGAAATAATATGTATATGTGTATTCCATGTACATACGTGAAGCTTGGAGTAAAAAAGAACAAATTTACATCATCTTAAGGTTTTGAAAATTCAAACCCAGATGGATATAGTATGCAAACCTAAGGCATTGCACACATAGCTTTCTGTACCTATCACTAGTTAGTAATAGTAGAACAAAATGTTTAACAATATTTAACAATAACCAGAGATTAAGAACATTTTGTTGGCTTTTCCTTCTTACTGCAAATCAACTTTGGTCTGCTGCTAGCAACTTTGTTTACTTAAAATTGTTTCTGAATGCTCTGTTAGAGACAAGGATTCTAATGTTGCTGCCACATTTTTGCCAGATTAAAGATGTGCATAGCTTATTTTTCTTTTTAGCACTGGAGACACTGCACAAGAACAGCATGTTTCAGGCCTCAGTTTGTAACTCCTGTATGTTATGTCTTACTACTTTCTGAAAAGACTGTAGCACCTATATGGCCAAAGCACAAATCATGACCCTACTGTGCAACATTTCACTAGTTTGCACAACTTGCTCTGCGTGTGGTTGTAAATACATCGTGCTCTAACTGTGCCTTCCAAAACACAGTTTAGAACTGCAGCTCTAATAAAGCTGCAATAAAGACACAGACACATAGCAGAGCTCCCAAATATTTGCTCAAAAGGGAGCCAGAGAAGCAAAGTCAACATCTAGAAAATGTAATGCATTATACAATTTTGCCTCCTTTTTTGGAAAAACACCACCAACTAAAAATCTACAGTCTTCAATGGACTGTACTGCACCACTGCATTGCACAATAAGCTTTATACATTTCACAAACTGTGAATATTTTTGTTAGGTTTTTTTTTTGTTATGTTATGAGAAATCCAGTCCAAGTATAGACCTGGAACCTTACAAACCAGAAAGCAGAGGTGGTCTAAGAATACATATGCTAGATCCTTCACTAAAAGGGTAACCAGAGAGATGGCAGAGGTTGGTATGCAAAGCTAGAGTGATTTTCTTGTTTACTTTTTTTTTTTTTTTAATATAGAAATATAGACAGGGAAGAGTATTTGACTTTGAAGGGAGAGTGGGATGTGGGATGAAGACCAAAGTAGATTCACTGTCAGCACAACAAATGGCAATTACATGATTTTTATGCACTGAGTCGAACGTGAGTTCTTGTACTACCCTCACCATTTCTTGCACTGTTATTCCCTCCTGGATCAGCAACCCACACTGGTCAGACTCTTCAGGTTGCTCAAGAGGAGATGCCTGTGTCTGAGCCGTGTTTTGCAGAGGACAATTTCCAAATGAGATCCCTAGGCTGTGGGAGGGAGTTCAGAGTGGTTCCATGGCCACTCTGTTCACCTCCACACTTCTTGTCAAACTGTTTTTTGCTCTCTGCTTGGAAATCGAACCACTATTGCATTGATACATAAAAAGCTCATTCAGCATTTCTTTGTAAGAGCTGTGGAAAAGTTGGAGGATGTACATCAACCTTAACAGATTAATTTAATGTGGAGTATTTACAAAATGTTTAGATTAAACTCAACCTTAATGTTTGGAAGCAGACCCCAGCTATTTTTTTCTGCACATGCTAGCAGTCGTTTCCAATTCCAATAACAAAAAAAAAAAAAAAAAGCACATCCCTGGACTATCATAGTGGCAAGGCTGTGGCATTTTCTGATGATTCCTTATAGATGACATTCTATAGTACCCACATGGTATGTGTTACTCTGCCTTTTGCATGGAGCTGAGCAGAAACGCAAGGCAAAAGCAGCTGTGATGCTTGACCATTGTAATTTACACGTCATTCTGGCATTCTGAGCAACTGTCCATCAAATTCAACTAACATATCACATAATTAGAAATAAGGCAATGAGACAGAGAAGGTAAACCTTAATGAAAAAAAGAGGTATAATGAAGGTGGATCTCTAGAGAGTGGAGTAAGGGATTTTGAAATAACTTTGTATGTGTACTTAGAAAACAAAAGAATTAAAAGTACAATTACTTGGTGAAGAAAGAATAGCTGAAAGAGTAAATGCCAAAGTGTCTATAAAAAGCATGCATAGTCAAAAGGAGAAGAGTGGGTAATGCCTACATGCAGCTGGCATTTAGTGGTCAGTGCCAATGATATATATCTATTATAATGGCCATGCAACCAAGCAAGTGTAACTTGGGGAAAGAGAGAGAGGAAATAAACGATAATAAAAAGGAACGTGGTCTGCATTTGCTGTAAACTGTGACATTATGCAAATCATGGAAGAGAAAAAGAAATCCTTTAGAGACTGAGGGCAAAGATTTGAGAGACAGTTTAGTAATGTGAACTAATAGAAAAAATAGACACAAAATGAAAATGAAATGCACATAGTTATTTGCTGAAGAGAAAGGAATTACCGTCATCCACAACTATTTTCGACTTCATCCTTCTGTGTGGGGTTAGAGTTCTTAAGCTGCAGTGCATTTCTTAGTGACTGGCTCATATTCTAAAGTTCAGAATTACAACATAGCATAAGAAGTATTTATTTCTCCAAGAAGCTAAAGGCTCATTCCTCCTCAGTGAAAACAATTTTATGCCAAACTACCCTCTCAAATCTCCATTGCAACAAAATACAAAAAAAAAAAGAGTGTAATAATTGTTTTTAAGACAGAAAGGATTGTGCTTTTTTCTCCAACTTGTTTTGCTCATCTTTTGTGTTCAAATTTTAAATAAAAAATCATACTGAGACAGAGGCTAACAAGTAGAATTCAAAACAAGAAATACTTATTTCAGAAAGTTATGAAAACATTATAAATAGGATAGGGGCACTCAGAACGAAAATTACAGTATAAACAAGTTGTTACTGAGTGGTAAGACTACTTTTATTTCCTAAATATATACTAGATTGCATGCATAAGTAACTGCTTCTGGACATGAATAAAAATAATAATCTCCTGAACCACATGCAAAAAGAAATGACCAGTAGAGAAGCAGTGTTAAATTCAGTGTTGCTTTAAACAAATACTAGCTCTCACTTGGATGATTGCTAAGACAAAGGCTCAGCTACCACTTCACACCCAGGGTGGGAAATCTCATCTGCTCCTGCTCAAGCATAAGGCAGAACAAGGACCCCCAACCAGTTCCCAGTTGAAATTCTTAGGCAACCTCCAAGATGTGGTTCCAGAAGGGTTTCTTCATTCACTCTCAGAGGACTTGCATGTGATGAGCCAACTCACATGTGATGATGCTTAACTCTTTTTCTTTCACTACAGGGAAACCATGAGTTGTTCAAGAAAGACGTTTTCTTTTTTTTTTTCTTCCCTCTCTTTTTTTTTCTGTTTTGTTTTCTATTGCCTTTTTATTTACTGACACTAATTAGAGTTTTAATTCTCATGATCCACCACACGTCTAGAAATGTGAGGTATATGCAAGTCATTGCTACAACATAAAAATAATTTATTTTCATAGGAGCTATCATTGGAGAAAAAGACTAAGAAATCTAGAAAAGGCGATTTGAACTGTTAACTCAAAGCTCTTAAAGAGTCTGTAGATCAAATACCTGTGCCCGGACTGTGACCTTTTCTGGCAATAATCATAGCTGTGATCATCTGAGAATTTCAAGAACACAATATTTCTACAGTCCAGAATTCATTCTGGACTGCATGGAATGAAGAAAGATGTGGAATAATTCAAAGGGAAATAATGTGTTATTATTCCTTTGTTCCAGAACAGAGGAGGTGATTAATCACAAAGGAGAGATTTGTAAAATAATGCAGCACAAAGCCATATCCAGTAATTCTATCTTTGTTTGTAAGAAACTCCTGAATGATCTTCTAATCTTTGTTTATCTTTTAAGTCATCACATTACTTTTTCCATCACTGTCTTCTACTAATACTTTTATCTTCTTGTTCTCCCAATATTTGAAAATATTTCTGCTGTAAATCTAAACCTTTGATAAGATAATATCTTAGCCCACCAAATAGATTTAAATACATCTATGACCAAACTAGAATTCTCCTTAATTTGTAAATTTCACCAAGATTTACAATCCTCATTATTGTTAAGGCTGAAACATTGACAAGGTGTTTCAGAAACTTTGCATTTGAGATGTCAGACAAGACTGAATGACAAAACCACGTTATGACAACTACACTTGAGAAGATTCACATTCATGATGTTTAACGAAAAGAAAAAAAAGAAAAAAAAGAGAGAGAGAGAGACCTAGGAGACTTCTAGGCTAAATCATGAGATTATGTAAGATATTTAAGTTTTTTTTTTATTTGAGGATACTTGACTCAAGATACTCTAGTGCACAAAGAAAGTAAATCAGATAAAGTGCCCTCACATACGTAATTTACTCAACTAAAGCACAACATATAAGGACACATGGAACTACAGATGCAGATGGGCATACTAGGAGATAGCATGCTGTATCATATTATATTAGTTAAATAAAACACTAGAATATAATGTTTAAACAACATTCAGGTTGTTATGTATTGTGATCTACCAGATTTCCTGTTCCCTCTGTAAAGTAGAAGCATGCTCTAGCTGCCGAAATTACGAATAAATATGCAAATAAATTCCAAAATAAACAAGGGAAGCCCATGCTTTTTTTTTTTATTATTGCTTTAAGGGTTATTTTTACAACAGGGGAATCACAGAATCACAGAATGGTTGAGGTTGGAAGGGACCTCTAGAGATCATCTAGTCCAACATCCCTGCTCAAGAAGAAACACGCAGAAATTGAAAGAATCACATAATAATAAATAATCAATAACGATGTGAGCAGTTCAGATTCTTTGTGTAAATATGTTGTTGGAATGTGCTTATTTTGATGGGGAGGCCATGTCATTTAGTTTCACCTTGCAGTTCCTTCGTAGTTTTTCTAAATTTAAAACAGAACCCTTATTGCCAGTATTTTCCACAGTTTACAAAATAGTCTGCTTTGGGGTAAAAGAGGCATTTCCATCAGAAATCTATAGATTCAAGGGCCAAACAAAAGAAAAAAAAAATGAGTACTCATTTTAAAACTAGAAGAGGAAGCAAAAAGCAGTTTCTTTGGTTGTACATTAAAGCATGCATAGCTAGATAGGAAGTATGGGTCTTCATATACGTTTCTGTCACTTATACATTTCAAAGAAATAGTAAATTTGTCCCATGTGTTTTCTTGGTTAATTGATTTCTTCTATCATTCAAATTCCAGAGAATCCTAAAAGCCCCTATTTAGGACTTTGTACTTGGAAGACTTACCAAAACAAGTCTCTTTTTAAATGTTTCTTTCAAGAACTTGTGAAATTCCTCACCTTCATCTTTTTTCCCTGGGGAACAGGCTCTGAGGAAATAGACTGTACCAATTAATCAGCTGCTTTGAAATCACAGACCATTTGACTAAGGAAACTTGAAAGATGTAATCTATTTTTCTACTGACCTTGTGGTTCCCCCATATGAGCGTACGCAGAGTATCTGCAATTATGGATTTTGGCTACCACTTCCTCAGATATTTTTAACAGATGGGTTTATTCTTCAGTATGCTCTTTCTCATGCCTGCATTTAATTTTCCTCTTCCCCTAGCCTCAAAGCACCAACTTCAAATGTAGTGTTTCCTCTTTCTGAAAAGTGTCACCCTTCTCAGCCCCACAGAGGCTGATGAGACAGAGATCTTGCTCCATAAAAAGAGAGGATGCACAATGTGGTGGCCATTGCAGAACAGAAAAGGATTTTCTGTGAAATACAGGAAAGCTATACTTTGAGAAAGTGAGAAAAACAAAACAACAACAATAGTTTTATACTCATTAGAATACGGGTTATAAATCAGTTTTAAAACTTCTTGCTAATTGACTGACAAACTAAATCCACCTCAGTAAATACGAGGTCCGCCTTAACATTTTAAGTACAGGAGTATATCTGTAGGTAGAGAAAAACACACATTTAGGGTAATAAAAATCTGCCTTAGCTAAGGACTTAGGGGGAAGGAAAGCTTAAGCAGCTATTAGAAATCTGACATGATGCTGTTTATTTAGGTCAAATCTTCCGAGTGTCTGTTAGCCCTTTAATGATTTGCTAATATCTGCAATTTTCCTTAAGGCTAAACAAATGAGGAAGCCATCTTGTTTTCCACATCATTGGACCTAGCATGCGAAAGCAGATCACCATAGCAACAAGAGCAAGTGTGCCTGGTGTGAAGACAACAGTGTAGGCCCCATTTCCTAAAAGCATGTTTCTACTAAGGTTGAATCACCAATTAAAAGCCTTTTCTGTCCTCCAGGGTTTCTGAGATGCAAATAGAGTTGTGAAGCCTGGCTGATCAGCTGCTTTACCCAACCTAGTCACTCTTACTGACTGTCTCAATATAGAAAAAAAAAAACAAACAAACAAAAAAGAGCAAACAAGGAAAGAAAGATGCTTCTCAGTTTTCATTAGCGGATGGGTTGCAGCTCAAAAATAAAAGGGTTGCTTTAAAAAGAGTGGACTGGGACTATTCTTGCTGTGGCTTGTAATTGCTGTGTAAGCATCCTGAACAAGGGGGAGCTCTCCAAGCCTTGGAAGATACTCACAGAGCATCTTCTGCAGTGTCAACAATAACATGTTTTGTCATCAGCCCTCTATCAATGTGTCTGAGTCACGCACATTTGGTATAAGTGAGGATTAATTATAGATCTAATTAAAAAAAAAAAAAAAATGTGAGACTGTGGGATGACTGTTCCAAAACAGCTTTTAGTCATCATTCATCTTCTCACAAATACTTTTCTGTGAGATATTTCTATTTAAAAAAAAAGAGAAAAATGCTGCTCAGAAGTTGCCCTTGTTAAAACAGAACCAAATAACATGAAGAAAGGTAAGATTTATAGTACCATCAATTAATGAATTGTCTTACCAGAATATTATTTTACTTAGCTCAAAGTTGAGGCTGTGACTGATTCAAACCAAAAATAGTTTACAATTTTTTTTACTTTTTTGTTGCATTGAAAAAGGTTTAGAGAAGATGCTAGAGGAAATTTAGAAACATAATAGGACTGCAAATAATAATATAGTTACATCTTGCTTGAAGTAAAATAACTTATTTAGTAGGAGGTTCTTGTCAAAATATAGATCAAGTACTGAACCCAACAAAAAGAGGAGCTGTAAGCTGGACTCACAATAAAGATCTATCTTAAAATATTTATTGTTATTCACATTCATGAAAATGTCTCTTACTGGTAGACATTCATCACACACCTCCAAAAGCCTTCAAACTATTTAGAAACATGGCTATGACAGCCATCAGTGCCAGAAGACTAATAAAAAACATTTATGTATAATGATAATCCTGCTTGGATAATCACTGACCACACAGTGTTTTCCAGTCATTAGTTCCTTAATAGCAGTAGATCCTAAAATACTCTTGTGTTATTCAGTGCCCGCTAAGCAAAGCAGAATCTCACTTAATTCAACATCTACTAGGTATGCCCTTATATGTGAGATCAGTATAAGACATAGGGTGAATTAAGCTTAACATATGGATTTGTCACATTTTTGACTGTACTCAAGATTCGGACACACAGGAGAAAGATTTGTCAATGCACAACATGATGTGAGTAATAACAGTCCATGCCTATTTATTTCACAAGGTAAATAGGTCCCTGTTGGAGTTTTCCAAACATATCTTCTATGATTTCCACAAGAATCTCACATTTAGGTGATTCTTAGTCATATTTAAACACCTAAAGTCTTTACTGACTTGCTTCTGTATCTCAATAAGTATACTCATTACCATAATACAGAAAATAGTGATTGCCAAATTAAAAGCAATAACACCCACTGTATTAATCTCCCTAGATCATCACTCAAGGTGTAATTCTGCCCTCTCCTTTGGATGATTGTGATTCCCTGTTATTGAATCTAACTAGCTAAATACACTCTGTTTAAGAGTTAGCTTGTGGATAACTTAGTAAATGTCTGTGCTTTGGACAACCAACAGCAAATTGTGGCTATGGTTTTGGCTCACTAGCTAATCAGCATTTTCTCAAACAGTTTCCTAGGCACAGTGCTGTCCAATTTGACAGCGCTCATTAGTTTCCCATTATTGAGGAAAACAAAGTCTTGCTATAAAAAAAAATGTTGAAAAGGCCAACTGAAAATTTAATTTGCATGCACCTTTACCCATGCTGAAAATGCTAAGAACATCTCTTGTCTTGAAGAAAAATGTCAAATTTTAAAAATGACTTTAAAAGACTACATTTTGAAAGGAATAGAAACAATATAGGAAATTTATAACACCATATAAAAATGATCAATTCTCACTTGTAACACTGAGCTCAGTTGTGGTTGACTCATCCTCAAGAAAGATAAAGCAGAGATTGATGAAGTCCACAGTAGAGGCACAGGTAAGGTAGGATTTATATTGGTTGAGAGATTAACTTAGACAGGAGAAGAATAACTGGAGACTTGATGGAGGTATACCACATCACTACTGGTGTAGTAATAAACTAATCAATCTCCCCTTTTATTAAACCTGTTCCATCATATAACAACATAGGCTTGTAAATTAAAAGATAATATATTCCAATTTAAAAGAGAATTATTTACTTTTGAGCAGCATAATACCACCAAGGTCATCAGGGGAAATACTGTGAATAAAGTTTAAAAAGAAGGATAATGCTACACCCATTAATACCTTTTGTAGACATGAAAGTCATCATAAATCAGTATTAAATCTTATTTCATGGTGTATACAGTAAATGCAATTTTTCCTTACATAATTTTCCTCTCCTACTAGCTTGGTTCACTGACAAAGATTTTACCTCCCTCTGAAGTATCTACTGTAGGCTGCTGCCAGCTTATTCTTTATAGGTTTTAATTTTGTTCACTGCCCACTGGTTGTAATTATCTCAGATGCATGAAAATAACATTCTATCAACTGATTTTTATCCTTTTCCATTTGGCAAACATCAGTTTCTTGTGTGTGTTTTGAGCCAAGCTGAAATCAACACATCTGTTTCAGTTTAATATCTTCAGTTTATATAACAAGACTTGTGCAGTAATACAATGTCTTTACAATGTTTTTTTCTAACCACTGAAATCATGCCAAAACACCTATGGCACTGTAGTATTTTAATAGTTATAAGTAATCAAGGTCTTGATTATATATTTCTGCTAAAAGACTCCTTCAGTTATGCCAAACCAACTTTTTTTTTTCCATCATTATCAATTGCACAGGAAATATTATACTTAGTCAATTATTACTTTGGAGTCAGCAGGCAAGGAAAAATTATCTCAGTTCTGAAGTTGCAAAAATAATGGGCATTGTTTTTTTTTTACAAATTCACAATGATGCATTATGAGACTTAAATAATATGACTTTTGGCATCATGCAATACTATGAAAAGCTGCCACTGAAACCAAGAAGCTTTGAAGTGACATCCATTTGCAAATCTGCCTTGGGACACAAGGGGCAAATTTGCTTTGAAGAGATGCAACAAAGCACAAAATTCCAGTCTGCTTCCAAATAACCATCCTATGGTGATAAAGGTCTTTGGATTCTAATACCAATTATTCTCAGAGTTCAGATGTTTAGTCTGTGTCTTGAAGCTGAATCCATACTATGATAAAAAAGATAAAAGAAAAACCTGAGAGATTTAGACTCACGACAGATTCTTGCTCACGTGATGGTTTTTCATACGTCAGGACCCTCTGCAAGGTGAGTTATGACCTGCTAACATCAGTCCTACTTGTCCACATGGATCCTGTCACTATTACCAACTTATCCCTGTTCAGATACTGTGAGACAGTGTCCTGTCAGGGAGGATCCTGACTGTGCTGGGGTCACCCTTGGCTTCTGGCCTGGCCTTCCTTGTGGCGCAACCCCACTTTTGTTGTTCCTTTACTCCTTAAGCATTTATTTCTTAAAAAAACAGCAAAAGCTCCCTCAATTTTAACAGATGGCTTGCAAGAATTTTGATTCAGCCCTTTCTGCATGTCCAGAGCAGTTCAGATTAACTTCTCTCTTTGGACACTTCCCTTCATCAGGGTGTTTACCTTATGTGAGAGGTAAAAAATATAGTTTCTTCAGTTGTTGACCAGACAGAGAATACAGGAGATAAATTGATCCAACAGCCTAGCAACCAGAGATTTGGTCCTAGGTTTTGTATTATTCTTTGAGAAGAGTATATGAATTTATTAAGCTACTGTTTAAAGCAAAATTTATAAAAAAAACTTTGAAAATAAGACTGTCTCCTTCCTTCCATCTCTTAGAACTCAATTTGAAAAAACTCTTCTAATGATACACATGGTGGATTGCAACCAAGCTAATATTTTTTCACTGCTTTGGCTTTGCTGAGCTTAAATGTCTGAGAAGCATTAATCATAGAATCATAGAATCTTTAAGGTTGGAAGGGACCTTTAGAGATCATCTAGTCCAACCCCCCTGCACACGCAGGGTCACTTCGAGCACGTGGCTCAGGACTGCGTCCAAGCGGGTTTGGAAGATCTGCAGAGAAGGAGACTCTCTTGGCAAGCTGTTCCCGTGCTCTGTCACCCGCACTGTTAAGAAATTTTTCCTTAAATTCCTGTGGAACTTTTGGTACTTCAGTCTGTGGCCATTACCTCTAGTTCTATTGGTGGCCACCACTGA
>VZSV01000150.1:397754-416750 GCA_013398735.1 Nothocercus julius | reverse complement strand
CTCCTCCTAATGCACCCCAGGATCCCACTGGCCTTCTTGGCCACGAGGGCACTGCTGCCTCATGGTCAACTTGCCATCCGCTGTGACACCTAGGTCAAACCAGGAAGCTAGTTCAGCTTGAACTTAGGGAATTCATGGAATTACCTACAGTTATAAATACCAATTATACTCTTAGAGCCTGCTCAAAGACAAAGGGCCATCTCACTGTAACCAAAGGTCCTAAATTAGTCAACCTCAGGTCTCTCAGTTTTCCAAAGTAATAAGGAATAATTCTGATCTTATGTGCCCAAAGATTAAGGAGTCAAGGCCATTGTGTTTCTAAATTACATGAGAGATTTTGCTAGTTTGGTTGTAACTGAGAGGCTCTTCACACAGATGTCATGTGTTGTTTTCAGTCCACATAGCTTCTCCTGTACCCTGTCTAGTCTTATCAGGAGCCTCAAGCTCTAGGAATCCTGAGTCAATTGGACTTATGGTTCTGCTTCATCACAATGTTTTGAAAAAAAAATCTTTTCATATTCAATATAAAAGATACCATTTTATCCACAGTCCTCTTCCTTCTTCTCTGTAACTTCCTGTAGAATCTCTAACTTCCTTCTGAGTTACAGATTTCCAAAGCTAATGCTTTCACTTAGAGAAAATTGGGGAGGTACTCAATAGCCTCCCTTTAGTGAAACTTACATTTCCCCTTTTACCATTTTTATCATTCTCTACCAAATCGTCAAGTACTGTTCTAATGTTTTAGAATTGTGAGATGTAAAATTGCACAATAAATCCTTACATGCTGATATCTTATGTTTTAGCAGAGGAACAATTTATATTGAATAATAAGCAAAGCAATTTTCAGTTGGATGCCTGACAAAAGAAATCATTGTTCATTCTTGCACAATGAACCATGAAACCAAGTCGAGGTAAGAATGAAAATAGAGTTGGTTCTCTCATGCTGCAGGCAAAGGACTGGGAACTTAGAAACTAGCTGAGCTTATTGTCACTAAATTTGGTTGAAGCTCAAGAGGTTGCACTCAGGAGGAGATAATCTGTGTACTTTTTCTTGATTTCAGTCCACATGGTTTCAACTTTACCCTTTTCAGTCTCCCTAGTAGTTCAGATAAGAATGATTTCAAAACCTCAGAGCAAACTTCAATCAAAATAATTCTTCTCATGGAACTCAGCTAACGTTAAGAGTTTTTTCAACCCCAAATCGTAAAGTAGTCCTGGTTAACAAGAAATATGACTTTTAATGACACAAAATTTTCAAAATAGTGGTATAGCTTTATGAGCAAAGATTAATCTGAGCTTTACTTCTACAGGAGAACATAAATGTGGAGACTGAACAACTAACTACAAGATGTCCCCTATATTTCATGTACTACATACACTTCATTTAGTTCTGGCAAAAGCAATTCTTCTTTAAAACAAGATATGATTCTGAAGTTTTTACACCCCTATATGATGCCTCCAAATTCCAGCAGGTAACTAACGTGAAGGAGGAATGTAAGATATATTCTACCTAGCATTCCATACAAATTGCAGATACCTGAGGTCATAGATACAGGTAGTCAAACAATGGCAGAGAGACACAATGTTCAGTGAGCAGGAATGCTGCTGAATGTACACTAGATGTTGGCAACTATTATAAAGGAGAGAGAGAGAACAAAATTGAAGATGTCATGATTCTGTTACTATATATAAATACATGGTGACTGATACCTTGAATGCATTGTGCTATGTTGGACCCCCATCTCAAAACAGGAGAACAGGAAAAGTTCGAAGAAGGGAAATAAGGGAGATCAAATGCATAAAATAGTTTTTGTACAAGGAACAGATAAGAAGACTAAGGCTTTTCAGCCTGGAAAGGAATGCCTGAGGGAGAATGTGACAGAAGTCTATAAAATCAATGGCATGAAAAGGGTGACTAGGAACTGATTGTACTTTGTTTTTCTCCCAGTACAGGAATATTTCAAAGTATAAAACCAACCACATAAACAACACAAATAATTCCAGGAAAGCCTAGTTCAACCACCTACCTCAATTACCATAGCAGCAATATTTCTTTTTAATTGTATACAAACGTCTGCCTGAAAATCTATCAAATAAGTTTGCTGAACTGAATGCTATAAGATTCTTTCTGAAAGTTAGGACAGCTTTAGTTAGGCATATATCCACCTATAGTCATAAAACTGAAACTGACCCCCTTCCAAATTAATTGCTTGCATCTCCTACTTCCATGATTTTTCAGCAGTTTGGAAATACAAAGTCTCTCAGAACTGATGCCCACTGAAACTCATTTAATTTCTGACATAATTTCTGACAGATCTCAGTCTTAACATGACCTTCTGGCAAAATTGGCTAGCAAAATCAAGACAAGCTTTCTGGGAAGCTTTTGGGGTCCATTTGGGGACCTGAAATAGACTTCAGAAATATGCCCTTATTCTCCACTTCTCAGCAGTGGGATGCTGTCCTGCAGATGATGTCTGATAGTGATTAGTATGCATCCCTGTACACTGGATAAAGAGCTCCAGAGTCTTCTCTGCTTGCCAGTACAGAGAAAAATATTATTCTGCCAAGCCTTCACAATGGAGCCATGTTAACAAAGTGACAGCAAAGTTAAAAGGCCGCAAAAAAGATATAACTGGAACTAATATTACTGGAACAGAGAACATTGCCTCTTAAGAATTAGGGAACATTAAGTTGAAATCTAGAGTGGTATGTTCAAAGTGAACAAAATAAGATATTTATTCTCCCAAAACATAATCAAACTGTGAAGATTTTGAACACAAGATATCATGAATGCTGGAAGATTTTTTGGTTTCTGAAGATGATTAAATGAAGTAATACAAGAAAAAGCCATCAACAGGTATTAAGCACGAAGATAACATCAAGAGTTACAGAAATATATGATTGCAGACTGCTGAATAGTTGGAAGTTCAGGAACTGTATAACAGAAGTGTCACTGTAGGATTGGCCATCCCTTATTGATTTTCTGGGTACCTGCTGTTGGCCACTTTAAGTAGTTTAGATAGATCTTTGGTCTAATCTTCTCTGCATGTTCTTACATCTCATAACTTCCTGTTCTTCCTTGATCCCTTCACATCCCAACATCTCCTACACTTTCAGTTTTTCTCAATGGTATCTTACTAACTGAAAGAATAAGCTAGCCACTTGCTTACTGAAATCCTAGTGGGTTGTGTCCATATGTGTCTTAGCTCTTTCCAGAGTCAGTTCCAAATCAGAGCACTTCAAGGACACAGCTGGATTTCTGTGGTTTGCAAGAGCTCTGCCATCAATTGCACAGCTGGCCAGGCAATTGCTTCATAGGTACAACTAGCGCCCCCCATGACTGACTAGTCCATCTAAGCCTATGGAATTGTGTTATGCTATGCTATGTCTTACCCAACCTGCTAACATTATTATTAATAATAATTACTATTGTTATTATTATTGCACAACGTCTTGTGATCTTGTGAGCTCCATAAATATCCTCTGACATCTGTTCTTTTATATAGTCCATGCCCCTTTTACAAATGCTCTTGCTCCCTACCTACTACTTTGAATACAGCATTTCCTGTCTTAACCAGTCACCCTAATTTTGTTTTGTCACCTCACTGATGATTCATGATCTGGTGCAGGCACAGCAGCTATCTATCTCTGTTTCCTTGGGGGCATGGGCTTGCTGTTAGAGTGTTATAGTTTTATCTGGGACACAGGGAATCACTGGGAACACCTCTTGCCCTAGGCCCCTGCTAACCTGAACAGCAGAGGTTCAGAACATCACAGTTTAGAACCTTAGAACACTACTCCAAGAACAACAGACAGATTTTGATTAAGTTTACAATACTATGTAAATATATGTGCTAGATATGTTGCTAGGCTGTGGTGGGGAAAACAGAGAGCAGAGGTGGACAAAATAGTATTAACACAAACACACATCACTATAAGTATGTTTATTAATTCTTGCAAAGATTGCAACATCTTACTTCCCTGAAAAATCTCAAGGCTGACTTCCATACTGGTTTTGACAAGTGATCTACTTCAGTATCAGCCTATCATTAATTCCTGTCAGGTAAAAGGCTAGTGGAGTAAGTCATCATTTCAGCATATTATATTGATCTCCTAAGAATCAGCTGCTATATTTTATTCTATTCAGTTAATCAAAATGTGAGCATTCACTACAGCAAGTTTATATGTCCATATCTGTATTTGAATAATATCTACATAAACTTTAAGGATAGCCCAACTCTCTTAATATTATATGTATTTGTTTTATGTGTTAGATTTATGAAACAAAATAGATACAGGATTCTGTACGAATACAGAATAAAAGGAAGTTCCTGCCACAAGTAGATTCAGAATGCATGGTTTACTGTTTAGTAGTTAATAAAAAAGTCAAAACTTACCGGGATTATAACCAATACCTACTTAAAGGGGGCTGAGTGATGGCTGGTTGCAGACAAACAATTAAAGTATTTTGAGAGGTAATGGTGTCATGGAGCTGGAGAAGACAGAAGAGGGTCATCATCATTAGTTTCTAAAGCATATAATTGCTACAAAAATCTAAAGATCTTCTTGTTTTAAAATATACTACTTTTTCCTCCCACCCTCTTCTCGGTTCAACATAGGGAACATTCCCTCCACCCATACTAGACTGGCCAAACCAGTTGACGGGGTCACTGCTGTGGGAAGTCATTTATGTCCTCTGTGCCAATGAGTTAACAATGACTTGATAATGCTCCACCACCTGATGCAATCAGCCTGCTCTCCATGCATGGCAAACCAAGCCTGAACTGTGAAATTGCATCTTATAAAATTGTAGATGTCCCTGCAGAATAACACTTCATTGAAAGTTTGCAACTATTTTTTGCTGACTTGGAGAATATTTATATATTTTCCCCTCCAGAACAGTTTTCACACCGTTTTTTGTTTTTTTTTTTTCTCCCCCTAAAAGGCCCACTTTAGAAAATATAAATGGTAATTATGTAAAACATGTAACCTAGGGCTAAATCACTCACTTTGGTAACTCTCTGTAGAAAGGCACTGAAGGAGAATTCCAAACAGTAATCAAAAATAAAACAGAGCACCTCTTTCCAATATTATTTTCACCAAAAACATCCTATGTATAACGTATACAAATTGAGTTCACCACACATTTCAACAGGAAGTGATAAATTTCTCTCAATATCTTCACTGGATAACAAGGGTTACATTTTACAGGGGAGAACAATCTACCAGCCTATTTTAGCAGAAAGGGGGGTGTCAAACCACTTCATCCACACATTTTCATTCCTGCTCCCAACCGTGTGCACCACCTCTGGTATTTGTCAGACTGCTCTGTAAGCTAACTCACTAATTTGACCAAATAAAAAATAATAAATTTAAAAATAAATAAATAAATAAGAAAAGAAAGAAAGAAAGAAAGAAAAACAAAACTGAAAGAAAACTGATTCAAAAAGAAAAATAGTTATTTTCTTCTTGATTAGTAAGCTGAATTGGCGAATTGGTTCGAAAAAAGTGTCATAAGAGTATTAAGAGACAAGTCACAGGAGTGTCTGAAATTTGAGGAAAGCGATGAGACCTCCCCTTTCCAGCAAGGACGACCTGTGGGACAGGGAGCTGAAGAAAAAGACCTTCTGAAGGAATCTCCCAGGGGGTTGCAAGTTCTTGAAGGACATTGTCCATCTCACGTATTTCACCTCAATACTAACAAATGCATTCTCTCTGTTCATGGATAATCAGTGCTATCTTCTTTAATACTAGCTTTCTTATATTCAACTTTACATTGAAAAAATTATCCTTTTTTTTCTCTTTTTTTTTTCTTTTTTTCCTGATCAGTTTAACAGACCTCTCATGCATTTATCCAGTCTTCATGAGATGAGACAGCTGTCATTGGCCGGTCAAGCATAGTGTTGTTACCACTGGGGAAACAAAACCCTTCTTAAAAGTTGTCATTCCTCCCCCTTGGTTACTGGACCCAGTTTTGTCACTCTTGATACTACACCTTTTCCATTTTCATGAATACATTATGCTTTCCAAAGGTAGCAGCATCAGGCCTTGCAAGATACCTGGATAAATGATGTGCTTTCAGGTCTTAAATTACCTTCACCAGTGACCTTGAAGCCTTTATCTAGAATTACTATCTAGAACAATCATGATACTGCAGTTATTCTATACTGTGTGTTCATCTTTAGGCAATCTTGAATCAAAGTGCAATGTGATGATTATCCCTTCCTACTATTCTCACCCTTTAGGGAGACACTGAGGACCCCAGCATTGGATCATGCTGTTTTGAAGGCATGGTAGAAAGTAGAAATAAAAGTGGCAGAAGTAGATACGGCTAAAGGCACTGTAAGCCACTCTAACACTATCCCAGTTTATTTTTGAGACATAGTTTGAGACTTGGTTTAAAATCTCAGGAAAGGTTGGAATTCTGATAACTGGGAAAATACTGCAGAGATGAGGAAAAACTTCTTGACTGTGAGGGTGACAGACCACTGGAACAAGTTGCCCAGAGAGGTTGTGGAATCTTCTTTTCTGGAGGTATTCAAAACTCACCTGGATGTGATCCCATGCAATACACTCTAGCTGATCCTGCTTCTGCAGAAGGAGGTAGACTAAATGATCTCCCAAGGTCCCTTCCAACCTTCCTCATTCAGTTATTCTGTGATTCTGTGATGTACTGAAAAAAGACACTTGTCTAGCAGAGTGATTTAGCAAAATACTCAGATATGTGCAGGTGGCATAAAATCTGTTTGGAGAGGTTACTACTTGGGGTCTCAGTCTTCAAGATCTCTGTGACATTCTACTTTGGTGCCTGCCATATAGATTTTTTTCTGCTAATAGAGCAGTTTTGATTTCAATATTGGATCTGCTTCCTGAAACTGCCAGGCCTGCAGGAAAATGCCTCCTATCCTCTTTCGTATGTACCTTCATATAGGCTACACAGTCTTTTTTGCTTACGTTTGCAGAGTGATCTTGTTTTAAATATCACTGTATTTCTTACCCCTTGTTTTTATTTTCTCATTTCTCCACAGTCATTCAGTCACTGGAGAAATGTGAAATTAAATACTTAAAGGCAGTTCTACCTGTCTTAACAGATTCTGCCTGTGTTAAAAATGAGCTGAACTCTAATACTCTCATCGCCTGCAGGGGACATTAAAAATCCTGTCCCTAATTCTCATTCTAATTCTGACACAAACTGACAGAGTACATCTCTGGGATATAATTTAGAGATACCTGCTCTTCTCTGGGGACTTGCTTATACTGTCTTGCTTATTAGATTCCTTGGGGAGGCTGATTCTAATTTCCAGGCAAGTATAGTACTAACTTTATTTAAAATCTAAGAATTTTATGGCAGAGACAGTGGAGTGAAGAATGAGCACAGAACCCCAGAAAACTTTGCCCTACATAAATTCTGGAACTCAAAATGTCTGTAAGTACCCAGCATGAGGAAACATTCACTCCCTGAAATGCTTGCCTTAACCTAATTCTTTGAAATGCAAGGGAGCAAGCAGAGAACTTCCAGGATTTGATGGTCACACAGACACAAATAAAATAGAGTGTATCTATTTGGCAAGAATCCTCCTTTCTGAGGGTAAAATTAATCCTCATACAGAGCATCAACATCAGTTTGAGCAGCACTGATGTACCAGCTAAATCCTATTTCAAGAGTTTTGTTAGGGCCTCAGAAGCCTTTTTTTGGCCGCTTTGAGTTGGAGAGATTTTCATTCTCAGTGATTTCTTTTCTTGTCAAGGTTAATTAGATCCAAATTTTGGGTTGTTTTATTTTTCTAAGTTGAAAGGTGATTTTTACTTCTTTTCATCTCATTCTAATTTTAAGGTATTCATCTGCATTTTGATTTGTAAAGAAAACCATGAAAAATCATGGGACTTGCTACAGTTTTGTGTATTTTGGCAATACTGAGAACAGACTGCTGCCAATAAACTGTTTGAGATAGGAACTAATTGGAGTCATGAGGTTTTGGACTGATGTTGAGGGAAAAAACAAGGACAGACATTAAACAATACTCAGACAGAAATGCTTCATACAAAGGTGGTCAAAATGTGGAATTAGGTCCTTGTATGTAAGCATGATTCATCATGATCTACAGCACAAAGAGATAGTTATGTGGACTGATAAAAGGAAAATGGATTCTGCATATTTTTGATGTTTGGAGGTGCTATAAGAGGAAATTTGCTTAGAATGAAACAGAGGGGCTAATTACTGCACACAACACTAACCAAATAAAGTGACAGTCCCTACCACAGAGCTTGCCATCAAGCTCAAGTTATTGCAGACTAAAAGCCTTATCCTCAGGTAGCTGAGGGTGATCTGAACAGAGTTGTTGGTTTCAGTCGTTCTATCTATGCAACCCTTTAAAATCCTATATAACTCCCACCCATTAGATATATCTCTAATTGATACCAGCACTCCTAACAGTCATAGAATATGTGATTTGAAGATGGAGGCCTAGATATCCAACAGAATCATGGCTGCATAACAGGGTAATGATTTCCCATCAACTGAGAAATCATACGCATGGCAATGTAAATTAGCTCAACTCTTCCATCAAGGTTAAGCTACAGAGTATGTTACTTCATAACAGAGCAATCCCGAATTCTGTTCCTAGACTTTACTATGCAATAACTTGCACAGTTAAGTTGATGCCTGACAATGTAGTAAACTACCATAGCTAATTCGTCTGTATGGACTTTGATTTCTATTAATGCTAGGAGAAAGAACTATGGCTTTGTTTTCAGTAAAACACATTGCATATGGTGGCATAACTGGGGCTTAGCCTTACAGAGAAAGCCTTTCTTTGTACAAGGCTGTTATCCAGTGGATACACATTTGGGGCTTGAGAGTAAAATATCAGACTGAGACAAATTTCAAACATTTGAAGAGATTATAATGCTGCCCCAGGAGGACATGAGATTTCTGCTGCATAAACTTACATTCATTTTATCAAGGTCAGGGTTGCAACTAGTTTGCAACTAGGTCTTCTCATGAGATGAACACCATTTGCAGGATTTCTTTATAAAAAGGGATGTTTAGTTCACCTGCAGAAGTCATTAATTATCAATTCCCCCACTGAGGTGGAGTTTATTCCCTAATACAGTCAAATGAACAGCTATCATTAACACAATATTCACCTTTAAAAGACGGAGAATGCAATCATAAAAATTGTTTGGATTTAAAAAAGACAAAACATATAGTCAGGGCTTCTGTCTAGTTCCTCCTTGCGCTAGTGAACATTTATTTTTAAATGTGATTGGTGTTGATTTTTCTGGAACGTTTTAACTAAATAAAGCTGCCTAGTCTCATAACAGAATTTCTTTGAGACCAAGACAACAATAATTAGTAATTAGAACAGGAGACTGCACTTGACAGCTTCTTCCCCACAGCAAATTCTATTGCTAGCATTGTTAGGCAGCAATAATTTGAAACCTCTTTGTATAATATTTCCGTAGTGTTCCAGCGTAAAGGATCATCTGGAAATCATTTTCCAGCATGCCTACCTGTCCCTAATCCTTGGGACATGACACATCCCAGAGACGTGCTACGCAAAGATGCCTAAACTAGTGTCAAACATCCTAGTGACCAAGGAATTGCTACAGGAGGATGGCAGTAAGGAAGTAAGAACCCCTCTAAGCCTTATGAAAGGAGGCCTCTACTAAAACTTAGTGCTAATGACATTTTTCTGAGAGGGTAGAGACATTGACTATGGGCTCTTTACGGAAAAGGCAAAGACAGACACAGATCTCCAATACCCGAAGAGAGTGTTCTGCTCACTGGAATACTATCTAAAAGCAAAATCCTTCCCTTGCCTTTCATCTCATCGGTTTGGCCATGCAATTCTTAGTAAATCCCATGCAGAAGAGCTAAGTACCCGTGACCTTCAAGGGTGTGACCATGAAGTCTACTTCTCTCCTGACTTTTTCCTCATATCTACGTTCAGCAGATGATCTCACTGGCCTTTTTGAATCGCATCCAGAACCAACTTTCCACAGGTTGCTCATGACATAAATGCACACCTTGGGGTAGTGCAATCACACTGATGCCGTGGTGCTTTCTGAGTGATGCCTAAGTAATTTTCTGGCTCTAATTTAAATTTTTCAAATGGAGAGAAGAATAATGTGCACTAGAAATGAAAGAAAAAAAAGATGTAAGAAAATGGAAAATGTAAGGTTGGTAGAGAAAAAGATTGTATCAGGGACATTTCCACTTTTTAAAGATGGCAATTTGGATGTGGGTTTTGCAGCAGGGGAAAGTTTACAAATAGATGAAAATTATCTCATTTTTGTTGTTCTTATTTTAATATTGGCACAATTGAAAAGGAAAGAAGGAAACACAGTGACAAGCTGAAGACAAAACCAGTCTTTTATTTTAGATGCACAAAAATGAATAAAAAATAGGTGTCTTTAAATAGAGGAGCAAAGAACAATGTGCAAGCAGAATGCTCAGGTTTGAAAAGCCCTATGTGTTATCAAAGAACAGCTAAATGCTTAGCCAGAGAACAACACAGATCTGGAACAATTGATCCTATCCATCCCACTCTCAGTTGCATTTTAAAATTCTTTGTCTGAATAAGATTGTATATTTCCAACCGTATTTTTCAGCAGTGAAATGGCTTCCCCTTTGAGTGCAACTGCACAAATTCTTAAAATATTAGAAAAATATCACAGTTTGATTTTTTTTTCTTTGTCCTCTCAGCAGCATCCAGGTTAGAAATCTGCACACCAGTTTTCTTTTCCTAGCTGAGGGGTATGAGACTTTGGCTAAGTCACCTCTCCTGCTTGCCTGTCATCAATAAGATACAGATTATGAAATGTCATTTTGTTGAAAAACTGTCAAAAATTCTAGGCAAGAGTAGCGATGTTATTATTCTAAGCAGTTATCACAGCAATTCCTTGCCATACTGTTTGCTTTCCAAACGTTCCTTCATACATTGAAACTCTTCTCTATGGCTCAATATGAAATTTTAAACAAGCCGTAGGAATATATCTATTGTGCAAAAACACTGTATGAAACACTTTCCAGTTATTCTGAAGCCTCCTTTCCCTTCTCAGGCATTGCACCGTTGGTTGGGAAAGAGCATAGGAGTGATGATTTTTTTTCACTGAGGGCCCACACATTTAACCATACTTTCCAGTCCAGTAAAATGGCCAAGAGGATAAAGTCATGCATATGTTTTACAAAAGTGGTTCTATATTAGTGTCCGTAACTGAGGGGAGTGTATCACTTTGGTTCTGCTGGGACTATTAATACATAATAGTGTTTTATTTCAACAGGCTTCTATTTATGATACAGCTTCCCATAGGAAGGTGAATATTTGTTAACTAAAATCCAGAGAAGAACCAAAAAACAAACTATATAAGATAATGACACATCAGCAAAGGGATGGAGTAAATCATCTTCATTACAAGAGTCTTACAGCTATGGGTTACAGGGCCATGCAAGCAGTTAGTGAACTTGCTATACAAGTTGTTTTGTTGAGTTAACTGCAGAGCAGGTCTCAGTTCCAGCTTAATCGAGGGACTGAAGGCTGCAAAGACTCTTCGTATGAAACGGGAATATGCGTCACACAAGCTAGTGCTGGTAGGGGTTACTCTCTGAGGGCCCAGGCTTGAGCTAGATAGAATAAATCAGCCAAAAGCTATGACTGTAATTTACATTCTCTGTTTTGTATTGCACTGTGGTACTAGTAACAGTAGCACACAAGCTTTACACAAAAAGAACAAGCCTTTCTTTTGCTATGGCTTGTCTACACAGGGAAATTTAGTAGTATCTTTATATCAGCATAACTCCCCATGTGGACACTCTTCCTTCAGAATAATTCCAGGATAATTACAATTATGCTGTATAATTATGCTGCATAATTATGCCTGCGAATTTCTTGATGTAAACAAACCCTTACTCTTAGCTGAATCCACTTGAACCTTCAAAATAATGCTTTTGCATTTGCTGATGTTTATAGCCTTCTCCAAACTTGTCAGTTGTATGCATTCCCAGCCTATTAGTTGTTGTTTATCCAATCTAAACATATTAGATTGTTCTAATTTGTTCTCAGATCCATCCCTCCAGCCTCATAGCCCTTTCTGACCTTCTAAGCATCACAGTGTTTTCTGGGATCCTCTTAACTTTAAAAGCATACCTTGGAAATACATTGGTTTTTAAGAGGTTTTTAAGTTGGCTGCTGTGTGATCAGCTTGTCATTAGAACCAATATGAAGAATTTCTTCCTCTTTGCTGAGGAGGAAATCCAGCTTGTTCTCACAGCTTCAGAGAAGCTGTACCTAAAATTTTTCAAGGGTCTCAGCATTAGCCTCAGTCTTGCCCAGATCTTTGATTAGCTGAGGAGTTGAAGGAAGAGGCCACTTTGAGGGTGGTGACCTGTTTTCACCCTGAAGGCCGTATCAGAGGATGAAAGCACCCCCACTCCACATTAGCACTGTTGTCGTCATCAGTAACCATCTGCTTCAGATGCAAAGGAAGATTTGTCAGCTTTGCTTTAGATGGCAATGAAAGGGCATCAGCATTTTCAGTCCTATTTTCTTAGAGATTTGAGAAGCAGTTAATCATGCCAAACTATAGTGTTAAACAGGTCATCAGTCCAACATTTAGGGAATGTTTCTGTATTGCCTTGTTTGGGAGTGTTGCATGACACTGAAAAACTGTTCACTGATCTTCATAGTTGCCTCTAAATAGCCTGCAGATTGTTTACTGTATGGGATCTTCACACTTCATTTCCCTCTCCCTTCTAAACTACAATGTCAATGATATCATTAATAGTAATAGTACTGATGTTAATAACACCAAACAAAGCTAATAAACTGTTATTTATCATCTGCTGGGGTCTCACACTTTAAAACACGTCAAAGCATTTTTGGAGCATTCATTTTGCTTGCTAGCACTTGAGTAGCTGTAAAGATGATCTGCTCACCAACCAGGGAAAGGCAGGTTCAGATGTAGCAGGCTCAGAGCCCTGCACATCAGCACTACTCAAGAGCTTAAGGCAGGAAGTAGAGGTGTTCTTTTTGTGCGTGTGTGTGTGTGTGTTTTGTTTTTTGGTTTTATTTGTTTGGTTTTTTGTTTGTTTGTTTGTTTTCCACGTGGTGGGAATTTTGGACCTTATAAGTGATTAGGAGTAGGACACACAATTATCCACATTTCAGCTTCAAACTCTTGCTCTGAATATCACTCCTCATTCACAAGCATACTGGTGAGTTGCCACTCTTTTTTTTTTTTTTTTTTCTCCTCCATTTTTCATCCAGACAGAGACAATTTTTTTCTGCTCTTGAATTTCAATGAACATCCTGAAGCTGCTCATTGCTGGTGCATTCAGAGCTTGAACTCTGTTGGTTGGGAAAGATCATGATAGGGCAAGTCACAAGGGAGTTCTGCTGTGTCCCTAATTAGCAGAGCTACCCAAATAATGTAGAAGGTCATCAGAAACCATTTTCACTCTGTTTCTCAGATGGGGAGAGAGGCTGTGTTCATCTGAGCACTCTGATCTAGTTTTAAAGAAAACAGAAAAGGAAAGAGAGAGTTTTATCCCTTCTGCTAATTTGTCACATGGAGCAGTGCAGCTATTTATGTCAGAAGGCGGAAGTGGAAGAAGAGTCTTTGCTTCTTTTTTGGCAAATTTTCCATGACACTCTAGGTAGAAGAGCTATTTTATCCTATAGGGTGCAGCTCTCACACAGGAACACAACAGCAACAAAGCAAAACAAACAACAACAACAAAAAAGGCTTAGCTGATGATGTGGCAGCAGCCTCGTGCTCTTCATTTCACTATTTAACATTAGCATTCCCTAAGCTTTTCCCAGTGGCTAGAATAAAACTTGGAATTTTACTGAACCTCCTACTCCCCTTTCGTTAAAGTGTGAGCACTACTCATACAGACATTTTACAGTCTCAAGCGTTTAAAGGAATTTTATTGGAAAAGTAAATATTAGGACCCTTTTGTATTCAAACGCCTACCCTCGGACTTGAAATAGATAACAGGGACCATCCGCAGTATTATTCCTTCATTATGCCCTCCTCTGATTGGACCTGTGCAGCACAAAAAGAGCAGTACTGGATTAAAGACAGACCAGATAGACAAGGGAGGTGATACAGAGCCTCTCGGGTGGTGCAGCGGCTGCCTCTGCACCTTTGGTGGAATTGCAGGGAGACGAGCACGAGGGCCAGGGAAGACACTCCGCAGTCAAGTCATAGACAGCTAATATATTTTTATTGCTTGTGCTTCTAGATTTCTGTAGGTGAGCGTAAAGTTCATATAGTTCACATATGTTTATGTGAACTAAAGTTCATATAGTTCACATATGTGAGTTTATGTCAAAAAGACAGGATCTTTTTAAAAGTTTGATTACAAGGGTATTACAAGGACAGTAGCCAGCAATCAAACTATGCTTTAACAAGTACCTACGCCCCATGTTGAGAAGATCTCATAAGAAATTTCATTTTTAACTATATTACTCAGTTGTTCAGTTAGGACCTGCTAATGCAAAAATTCTGTATGTGATATTAGGCAAATTTCATATAGGCAAAACTAATTGAGATCATGTCTTCACCATCTTGAACTAGATAATATCGGGCAAATTACTTTAATAAAAAATCCTGAGATAAACTTATCCAAAGAAACTAAATAATTAAATTTTAAATTAATTAAAATTTTCAGGTGTGTTACAAAATAACTGTAAATATTTGAAGGAGAACATATGAAAATAACTATTAATAGTATAGAAATTTAAAGTAAAAAGAGAAAGCAATATTATGGATTATGATGCTTATAAGTTCCAGTATGTAAAATCATAATGAAAATAATACCACCTACTATGTTCTCAGAAGTTATACATTTACTTAAGCATTAGGAAAAATCTTTTGATGCTAAAATGGTTTGCAGAGTTATAGTAGAGCTTGTAAAGAAATAAGGAAAGGGATAAAGCAATCTGATGGGAAGAACAGTTCTGTGCAAAGAAAAAGGTTACTGATCCAAAAAGATCTTCCAACCCTATCAAATAGGAACATATGAAAGCAAAAGATATATTGAGAGAAGAGGAAAATACATTGATATAAATCATTCAGAGGTAATACTGGGCAGAATGTTGACTTCAGTTGCAGTCAATATTAAGATTTATTGATCTCAGAGATAAATATTGACCAAGGTGAAGCCAAAGTCAATATTTAACTGCAGGGACCATAAATCTTGATAGTGACTGTAAGAGCAGTCAGTATCATCTATGCTTGATATATATTTTATTGCCTTTTACAAGGGTATAAAAGCTTTTTAAAAAGAGAAACTGTTTCTTTTGCTTCAAAAGCTCCTTGACTTGCCAGCGCAATCCAGATGCATATACTTGCCTGCTTAGAGATTGTCTAGTGATTGGGGTGGCCTCAAAATTGAGAAAACCGTTTAGGTCAGGAAGAAGCTGTCTGTTTAGCTAAGAAAAAACAATTGGCAGCATCTTTTTTAGATTTATGTTAGTTATAAAATGCTGACGCATCTGCAGCATGTTGCAAGATGAAGTTATTTGACAGCTTAGCGGAAAATCAATTATTAAGTACGTCAGGCATCCCTGCAAGTTCTCAGGATTTGCCTTTTTTATTTTCCCTTAATTTTCCACTAGTCTACTTCAACAATCAACTGGATTCACAAAATATTCATGTGCATAATAGTTCCTCTTATATTTACAATTTACAACAGTATATATACTTGCTTTGGTGTTATTAAAATTCCTACAAGTTCTTCTTCTAGTATATATGAGCTATTTCTTAAGCCAGTGTTTAAAGCATTAAATAGCAGGATCTTTCACTCACTTGCTATCTCCTTGCCTGTGCTTCCTTGCTGGTATTAAAGAAATGGCACTAACAACTACAGTTAAGGTGAATGCAAGTTAAGAAATAGAAACCAGTATGCAAAAATCCACAGGAAGGGAAAAAAAGTAAAATAGTCTTGGAGCATTTCTAACCATACCAATGTTCTCCCTAATGTTCACGACTGATCACAGAATCACGGAAGGGTTGGGGTTGGAAGAGACCTCTAAAGATCATCTATTCCAACTCCCCTGGTCAAGCAGGGCTTCAAAAACATGTTACCCAGAATTGTGGCCAGACAGCTTCCAAGAAAGAAGACTCTGAAACCTCTCTGGGCAACCTGTTCCAGTGCTCTGTCACTCTAACTGTCAAGAAGTTTTTCCTCATATTCAGATGGAATTTCCCTACGTTTCTGTCTGTGCGCATTGCCTCTCATCCAATTACTGGGCACTATGGAGAAGAGTCTGTCTCCATCCTCTTGACACCCTCACTTCAGATACTTAAACACAGTGATAAGACTCCCCCTCAGCCTTCTCTTCCGCAGGCTGAACAGGCCCAGCTTTCTCAGATCTCTAACAGATTTCTAGTATTAGGTTAATGCTATTTGGTTTTAAATGATGCTGCATATGTGACATTCATTTTTCTGAAAAGCGATAATGCATTTATAATAAAATATTACTTTGACAATACTACAGTGAGTGATCTCAACTCTTTCCAGTATAGGGAATAATTGGACACCACTTTATGTTACAAGGCTTTAGCTCAATGAAAAGGAGGCTTTATGACATTAAGAATCATGACAGTTAGCCTTGAATGGTTTGTTCATGTCAGCACAGCCCAAAGATGTAATTAGCACTAATGTACTTACACTTAAGAGTCATGAATTTAGAGGGGGAACACAATCACCAGTGGCTATCTCCCAGCCCCTGCTATTCACTTCCCAGTGGGCTATGCCTTCCTTTTCAAAACGTGTCTCTTCATTACCAGGACTACTCACAAGCAAATTTCTAGTGCCTGAGAAACCGTGAACATACTAACTAACATTGTGCTCAGTGGTTAGCATCCTTCAAAACCAGGCTTGGACAGTGCGCCAAGTTAAACACTTTTTAGCAGGCACTTGTTAGAGTTAGTAGACACTTAACAGTTTTGGCCTGATCATTTCTATGACCCATTATGTTTTGACTGTCAAAAGAAAACAATCAATCAATCAGAGTTGTCTGGAAAGAAATTCCTTTCTCAAGATGTTTTTCATGATTTTACCATTCTTCAGAACTCTACAATTAAGTGATTTAGTTTTACTAGTATTACTTCGCTTGGTTTAGTAGGTGGCAAGGCTAGAAACTGTGGTAATTAGTGAATGAAGTAAAAAATCATATCCAGTTCCCCGCAAATGAGAAAACATTGACACCAGAAGTGTTCAAATTCAAAGTTTAACACATGGCCAAAGGAGTAACATCCAAACTATAAGAAAATGAGAAGTCAAGTATTGTGCTCATTGTGCTCAAGTATCTGCAGTTGTAAACAGTCGTGGTAATACTGCACTTCATAAGAGCAGAGACTCCAGACATGATAATACACAGAGATAGCGTTTTAAGAGAACCACGTTAAAGGGATTTTCCTTAAGTATTACATCACAGCAGTCTGGCTTTTGAAATATTCAGTAGGTAGCTGTACGTACAAACCTTAACTTGTGATCATCCTAGTGATAAAGAGAGGGAGAGTCATTCTGAATTAAAAAAAAAAAAAAAAAAAAAAAGTTCTTTGTGTTACCACTACATGTAGTCATCATCTGGCATTTGGCTGGAGTGCAATAACTTGGTCTCTCTTTGTTCCCCCACACAGGATGAAGGCTTTAATCAGTTTTGTCAGAATGTTTTTTCAGTTAATCTCCTAGCAATGTGTGATGAATAATCCGTCTATTGACTCTCTCAGCAGTTGGTGGGTTCTCCACCCTCACCCCATGGTGAGACACATCTAGTTTCTGCTGGCTGCTCATTTTCCCTTTACAAGAAGAGTACTGTCTCTCTTTCCAACCCCCAACACACTCATCCCACCACCACCCCCCTTTAGCCTCACATCCTTCTTCTTGCTTAGCACTCAGACCCTCTGGCATCTGGAAAATGCTGCCTGCACCATGGTTTGTCCTTGGGTAATTATTCCATCCCAGTCACCTTGAGCTCTCATTCCACTGCATGCTTGCTCTGCTGAGCTTCGTATCTTTATTTTCATATGAAGAAAAACAGATTTAGGGTGAAAGTGAACATTTTGGCAACAACTGTCATCACATTATCAACACAGTGTTAGTGATGAATAGTTCTGGAGCAAAGAAAATGCCACGGGAAGCTCTACTTCACTGGGACAAAAATATAAGAATGGATCTAAGAACTTCCTTCATCACTGACTCGAAATGAGAAAAATAAGGAAAAATCCTAATCAAAATATCAAATCTCAATTGCCTGCAACTGTGAATCAACTTGACAGAAAACAAACATTAGCCCCCATCCTACATTAGACCGTGCACAACTGTAGGGGTCGGACTGTGTAGAGCTATTTGCAGAGTAGTATGGTTCTTATGAGTGACCCGAGTTTTAACATGGCTCACAGCAAGATCATAACAATATTTTCTGAGAGATAGCAGGTTCTAGCTCCTGACTCAGCCATTTTTTTTTCTGAAAGTTCCTAAATTAGGAAAATAAAATAAAATCTGTTTTCTAAGAAACAATGTAGACATTTAGGATAGTAATATATTATCAATTTAAGAAGATTTAGTAGATATAGTAAAGATGCAGAAAGCGTTTCTTTAGAACATGGATTTGAGGAAATATACATAAAAAAAAATAAAATGTAAATAAAATGCTTCATGCCTTTCATGTGTTGGGTCTTTTCAGACCTATCTGAAGTGCACACCTGTGATACCCACAGAGCTATGCACATGTAATATTACACTTGTTGCAGAACTTCCTGTGTGCACAGATAAATCTGCCTTCAGTCATGCTGCATCTCTGATAACCAGGTTTCACCAGATTGAAATATGTAACATGGGGTTCTTATATTTATTATGTAGTTTGGATTGTGTAACTGCCTCCCTTTTGAAAAATGTTTTATTTTTCCCACAGCAGAATCACAGAATCCCAGAATCAGAAAATGGTTAAGGTTAAGGAAGATCTCTAGAGATCATTTAGT